>BLAZ01001526.1:1778172-1780672 GCA_014633955.1 Acropora tenuis
GTCATGCACGATCCCAGAGCATAGCACCAAGGCCAGATGTTTTTGACTAAGAGTAGATTTTGCAGAGGGAGGAAAACCGGTGTACCTGAAGAAAAACCCTCAGGTAGAGATTGACTGAAACTCAGCCCATGTACAATTGCAGAGGTGGGAGGCAGAAATGTAGCATACAATGCAAACCTGGCATTAGCACAGGGAGACCAGGATGGTTGCCCATCCAGATATTAACCCTGCCAAATAGCACTTAACCTCTGCGATCAAATGGGAACCAGTGTCTTCCCTTGGACAAGCCGTATATCCTGAACAAAATTGATGCATACAGTATGTCCATTGCATTCTATTTAGGCCTAGTTCACATCACTTCCTACTGTTATTTCAAGGCAAGGGTTTAAACTACTAACCCTAATATCACTTAACTTAAAATTTACATGTATGGTATTGTTTGTGAACAGGTATGTGGAAGAACATGTTCAAAAAACTGGTGTCGCTATTGAGACCCAAGGATTCACTTTTGTCACCAGTGGGAGAAAGCGAGAATCACTAACGGTGAGACATGTTAACTTTATCATACCAGAATAGACTGCAGTACATAACCAAGAGGATGCTGTTGTCATACAAGGAACAATAAATCTTGCCTTTGTTCAACAGGGAAATGCCACATTGCACCTTTATCCACATTTCAAATCACTACAAGACCTTGAAGGTAACATAAATTATTAGAAAGATTGGACAATAACTTTACTTATTATTGTAATAATTTACTAAAACCAGTTACAAGGTAACATTGTGGAGCAAGTTGAATTTATATGTGTTTCATTGTTTTTTCCATCTAAATTAACCCTTAGAAGAAAGATCACTCCTGCAACAAAAAATGCTTTTAAGCTTATCAAACTGAAACCAGATTTAGATATTAACAATGATCTGTCTTTAGTACCATATGACAGGCATGGTGGAGCCAGGAGGGCTAAGTACAGTAGGCATACGACCCCCAATTCAAGCAAAAAATACAAAAAATTAAAATTAATAATGAAAGTAGCATTTCCAAGCTTCAAGATGTAAAAATTTTCTGGTGGCAGATTCCCCCAGACCCCCCTCCAGGTTGGTGCCTCTGGCACTCACATGTGAGCCCTCCTCCCCCTCCCTAAATTAAAAATACACTTGGCCACCCCTGGATGAATTTTTTTCTTTGCATACAACACTGTGCCTGCCTGAGTCCACTTTCAAAATCTCAATACCTAAGACCTACTAGATGAAACAACTACAGAATGTTGTGTACCCTGTTGCTCATCCATTTTTAGGTGTTGTTGATTATTTGACAACTGAAATTTCTACATCAAAGCAAAAGAAGTTCAGTTTAGTGACATTTGTTGACACCCCGGGGCTTGTTGATGGAGACATGAAATATTCCTTTGATGTGGATCATTCTATCCTTTGGCTGGGTGAGCTACTGTTAATATTAATATGCAAGCATGCATGCAAATTAGTGCCAGTCATTTGACATTTGTGTGGTAAATTTGAGGTTTTGACATGCTGACTGGGCTCTCCAGATATGATACAAAGTTTAAAATAATTAAATACATTTTCACCTAAGAAAGCCAAACACTTAGGTGGACTGGATTAATGTTTTCATTTACAGCAAATGTAGCAAGTCTATATTAAAACAACTTAATGTAAACATGCTACTCCCGGCTATACTAATACAGAGGTCACATGATCTTTATTAAATAGTTCTGAAGAAATGTATTTATTTTACTGCTCTGAAACATATTATTCTCTCTTCTCCTTTTTGCCCAAACCAAAGTGACTGCACTTCATGGCAAACCTTGTCCCTGGCCCAACATATGACAGGCTTATGGGAAAATATTATTTGCAAGCTTGATATATGCTAGATACTTCCTACTAACTGAGTGCTAGAGCCATGCTGTCAAGTTTCCCATCAATTTCTGGCACAGGCATTAACTGTACAGGCCGTAAATCAAGACAAGGATCTGTTTATTGTGCAAACTAAGAACAAAGTTGGTTAAATGTTTAATTTTTCTCTCCTGACCGCAGCAGTGAAATCGTATAGTTCTTGACTCAAATGTTATCTTTGTTATGCTTTCCATCATCTCAAAGCTCAAAGAAAACAACTCAAAAGTCTAGAATATCTTGTCTTTTGCTCTTTTTCACTGCATTCCAAAGTTCTCTGCTAGAGACATTTTTGGCACCCACAACACTTTTGAATTTAGAGGACGAATGTATCATGAAAATTATGGTTTGCTAAATTGACCAATAACAGCATGCACATTAACTGATACCAACTGCTAATACTGTAGGTATATGGCTAATATAGTATATTTCGCTATGGAGACCACCACCAAGGCTGATATGAAGAAGATTGTAAGGAGGAAAACCACACTATTCTTTTCTGTTTTCTCCTTAATTTGATTGCAAAATTGGTTGACAAAACTTCCAAATCTATATCTCACACTAGTGCTTGCCAGTCATAGGTACATGAAATTAA
>BLAZ01001526.1:1876767-1881767 GCA_014633955.1 Acropora tenuis
TCACGTCTAGTAGTATTACAATGAGATCCAAAGTCCGATAGAGCGACAAAACCTTGTTATAAATAAGTGTATGAAACTAGTAGTTAGAGAGATTCGAGCAGAGTTAGTTGGAGTCAAGACTAGAGGTAACAACAAGAATTGTAAGTTGAAGCAAATACAAGAAATATTTGTATCACAGTGCCAGTGTTGTTGCTGAGGTAATCTTAGAGTCTCGGTACCTTTCGCTAAGACAAGCAAGGCCCAACACCTCTATAAGTAAAGTTGATTATTATTATTATTGAAAATTTATTCATAGAAAAATTCACAACTAGTTCCATGTCAAAGTTCTTCTTCTTTTTTATATTGTAGTGGTTATTTCAATCCGAATCCGGCACCGGTTGTAACAAACAACACGTACACTCAGCAGGTGGTGGAAGTGACAGTTCCAAAAACCAATGTTGTGGTAGTTGAACCTCCTTAGCGAAACTGCTATTTTTATTGCTTTGACTGCTCCGGGGACTACGAATGGTATGATTTGAGAGGAAAAGGTATGAAATTACTTCTCCACAATTGACCTGAAACCAATATAGCACTCTTTCAGCTAGGGACTTCAAGTGAACCCATCAGCTTCAGTACAGTTAAAATGAACACTTTCATCGCGTCCCCGGCTCACAACTCTTGCCTGAGTCCTAACAAGTACGAAACCGCTTTCTTTGGCTGCCACTGCTCAGGTGTTATGGTAGTGCACATGCCCACGGGGGACACCACGGGGGACACCACGGGGCTGGTGTTGATGTGTGTCCTCCTTACTCTCTGCTCTTCCAAATGCACAAACCTTGTTCTCAGTTCCTACTTGCATCGATTGTTAAAAGTAGAAAAGGCCCGAGAACTAAGATACAAATTGAGCACCCTTCCAAGAGCTTTACGTTTTAAAAATAATGATGATTAATTCTTTTAGTTTTAAAAATGAATTTGATCAATTTTTTTTTCGTCATTTATTTGTTTCTTTAGGGCTTTGTTGGATTTTCCTGCTTTTGCTGCTCTGGATTACCGCTGGTGCCGTTATAGCCGCAGTGATTGTTCTCTGGCTAGTGCTTGCATGCTTTGCCAGTTCCGATGACTGATTCCTACTTTTCACTGAGTTGTGCTAGCAAGTTTTCGTAAATGTATTTTAAATTTCGAGGTAAAATAGATCTGCACGAGGAATCCCCCGGTAATTAAAGGTGGACCGGTTTGATTGGTTCGTTTGTCTGGCTACTATTGCTCTCACCTTACTGAGGGAGAGGTGGCCTGCCATTAGCGTTATGCAAAACTGGTAACGGGATGAAAACTGAATTTGCAGGTAAATGCTTTTAGTAGTCACGCTGCTTTTACATTAATCTGCCGGGAATAAAACTGGAAAATGTTGTTGTAGGACAAGCTGAGTGTTTACATCGCATTTGATGATCATAAGCTTTCTTTATTTTTCACATATACCCCTTACAAAATGGTTGGATTTGTTGAAAGCTGAGACATAAATTGTACAAGCGCACTTTTCAACTAGTATAGGAGATGGTGTCTCCCTGACACCTTTTTTACGGTTAGAACTTTTGGTTTGTTATCTTTAAAGTTGCTGCTATTGGAAAAGTACTTAACTGCGATGGTGAGCTATGAATGAACGCTTCAGAGACGCTCTGAAACTGCATTTCAGTGGCGATTGATGAGCACCAACCTGAACATCGAAGCTACCTTTTGTGTCTTTTTGTGGACATATTTGCTTTTTAAACAGATGAGGAAAATCAATAACTTTAAATGACCGGAAGGGAAATTTGAGCGACTGAAGTTGTATGAATTAATGCGGATACCTTCAGATTCAACAGCTTTTACGTAAGTGCTTTTCATTTTTGTGGTGTGAAATGATAATGAACGCATATTGATTAGAAAATAGAACACTTTTACAGGTGTTTTGTCCAAAGGGATATCAATGAGTTACCAAATACGTCATCCTCTTTTAGTTACGTCACATCATGAGCAAAACTGAGTGTGTAAGACTTTGAGTTTGATTTACCATTCACTCATTTGTTGTCCTCACTTATTAAGCCTTGATTTTCCAGCTAATGCGAGATATATTCTTTTCATCCTTGTAATAAACGGTCTTTGATGGGGATCAGATCTTCTGGTGCTCTGTGCCTAACTGCGACTGGTTAGCATCCTGTGAAGGGAACGCATTTCACATACCACAGGACCCCCTTTAGACACACATCGTCGTCGAACGAAACACCAAGTTTTCTGGAAGGAAAATCAATATAGGAAATCGATCAGAAATGGTGCATCGGCATTGTCGTTCGTGTTTTCCTTATCGAGCTCCTGCAAAAGTTTGGTTCCCATGTCCACGTGCTCACGGCCTGGAGAACTCCATCAAGAATTTATGGTCTCTCTTTTCTCGTGCCTTGACTCGACTTCGTTGCGCGAGAGCTGAGGATAGATAGACTGGCCAGAAATCGGGGAATGTGCCTTATTGCCCTGATTGGCGCCCAGTCTGACATAATTGGTAGTGTGCTCGTATGGCCCAGCCGGTTTCCCTATGGAGATATTACAAAATCGTACCTGTCTGTAGCTACTAATATATATATATTATGACCCTGAATGGGCTCTGAGGTAATAGGAGCCCACGAGGCCGAAGGCCGAATATATAGACGAATATATAGAAGGCCGAATATATAGACGCAGAAGCCATAAGGGCGAGAGGAATGAAGATATCTAGACAAAACATTTTTCGCTAGTTTAAGCTAGACAAAACGTGATTCAGCCGCCATTGTTTTGGTTTTCAAGGCCGGCGCTTTAAGCTACGAGTGGGCTATAACCAATCAGAACGCAGCATTGATTATAGACCACCAGCTGGATTTCACTTATAAATATATATAAACAGAAAAGAATCAATTTCCATTGTACCTGAAGAAGGCTGGTTTCGCCAGCCGAAATATAGTACTCAAATTTAAAATAACTCCATTTTAAATTGGTTTCATCCAATATATATGCATGACAAATAATTTGGACCAATTCGAACGAATCTCACTAGTGTATATCTTAGTATATATATATATATATATATATAGTCTGAAATCCTAAGATTTATCCCTAGTCAGTTGTTACAATAATGTCATTCAAGTCGCACAACATAAGATAGTTCGTCTAGACGGATAATGCGTCTTGTGCCCGTCTTTACTCAAGAGACGAATAACCAGACGAATAAAGAATGTTTGCCCAAGTTCGTCCAGACGGATAATGCGTCCTCTAGAATAAAAACGGCCATTATCGGGTTGAATGCTGCATGCAATGGCAACCGACGCCACAAGTACGTTAAAAGTCAACTTGGAGACACCATCACTAAAGGCTTAAATTAACACAATCATTTATTGAAAAATTCTTTTATTCTCAGTAGGCAATCGACTTCACAATCCTTCTTTTTGATCATAACGCGCGCTGCTCCGTTATGGAAGAGTTTAGCACTGAGTGTGTATTGCAGATGACTTGTTACTTGCAAACTTTCTTTGGCCGATTAATCTTTTGTTACTCCAATGCCTCGAATTTGATTTACCATTCACTCATTTGTTGTCCTCGCTTATTAAACCTTTATTTGAAGTTCCAGCTTAATGCGAACGATATTCGTTGCCTTTTGCATCCTTGTAACGAAAGGTCCTTGCTTGGGACCTTCAGTTTTTTCCTCTGTCCCCCGCTGAGATTGGTTATAATCTGATGGAACCCCTTTGCCATTTGACATGACCTAGGACCCCCAGACGGCCTTAAGATTCGATGTATCGCCCTCGTCGTCGAAGGAAACATCAATTTTTTTGGACAAAATCATCCCGGCAGCTAAGAACACAGCACTGACCGCGCCGGCGATCATAACGAAAGGAAAAAATACAAGAAAGGCCGCAAGTTACAAAATGAACATGAAGATTGCCAATATTACACCTGTCGAGAACTGAAACAAAAGTACAAGGAAACGTCCAACCTTGGGGCTTATAATCAGCATGGGACGTTTGGGTATTGTATCTGCTGTTTGAGAATGACTGTAATTTACATTGAATCAAAGTTTATCTATGAGGCAGGGAAAGGGGTCAAAGAGACAATAGAGTTATCAAGAGTATATGGAGAAAAATTGATAACCCAGCCGGTGGAGATAACCTAACTGGTGCATGTAAAGTGTTTTACTCTCCAGGAGACAACCACCTACCTTTTCCCATCAAACTTTGCCACTAAAAATCCTTGCTTATACCACAGCAGAATGCAAATATCGCAAGCCAATATGGAATTCTGTTTCACGTGTTTACTGTCTTGTTTTGCTTTGTTCATGTGGTAACTTTATGCTCAAAATCCTTGCAATTATTGGCCTACAACTGTAATTAGTTCCGACAAAGTTAATCTCCTTAGTCTTGTTTGTTTGTTTGTTTGCGAATGAATGGAATCTTAAGTTCGTATCTTCATGAATAAAGTTGTTTTGAGTATTCAAGTTTACACAAATCAAATTGATCTCACATATCTCTTCCAAAACTATCCAGTAATTCAAGTCAGAATGATAAATTAAAGTTACGTTTTCGTCGCCGTTGTGGTTGGTTAAGCTCCCTAATGAGTCCTTCGGACCCAAAGCCCTCTACTTTTCACTTACAATGAGGTACTTAAAAAATTGTGCCCTTCTAGTTTCTAAAGGCTTGCTACAGCCCTGCTCCAGCAACACTGATTTAGACATGCTTCAAACTTAATGCTTATAGTGATATTCTGTTGAATTGCTTTTTGTTATGAGGGTCTCCCAGGGGTTTTGGGGAACAAGGGAACAAAGGGAAAATATCGTAGGGAACAAGGGAACATGACCCCTGTGTTAGGGAACACGGGAACATAAACTAGTAAAACTGTTTTTAATTTTTTAAGGTTAAACTAGTGAGCAGCACGTCTGTGAACTCTAAGGAGTTGTAAAACGATTTATTTTATCCTACGCGTTTCGTGTGACTAACTAACACTTCGTCAGGGATGTTTTACAATAC
>BLAZ01001526.1:1924267-1926767 GCA_014633955.1 Acropora tenuis
GGTGTGTTCATACACCACACAAATAAGTATCCTCTGGGGTCTGGTTGAGGGATAATAACCTCACACACACAAAAAAAGTCTATTACAGTTTAATTACCAAAATTTATAATACACATATTACTCTCTGATTTGACAGGTCGTTGTATGTCATGATGATGACTTATCTCGTGTGACAGACACTGAATTAAAAATTAGTGACGTGAAGTATAAGGTACAGAAATTTTCCTTTAAATTATGATAATTGAAGTCAGTTATTGGTTTATATATAAAAAAACTCTTGGAAATAACTAAAACAAAAATGTCCTTGTTTGGTAGTTGATAGATGTTGTCTGGTATGCTGTGATTCCTATTCTTTTAATCAAACTTATAGCATACATGTATGAAGAAATTTTCTGTAAATGGAACTGTATTGGTTTTTGCCTGTCTACAAGAAGAGTTATCCAAACAAGTAGGTATGGCAAAGTGATGAGTGACTCATGTTACCAAAATTAAATAAGAAATCACAAACTTCCTCTTCTAGGATCTCCCTCCACTTATGAGGACTCTCAGGGTGCAGTTTCAACCAGGTTAATTAAAATTTGTTTCATCTGATGACATAGTTTTGTATGTATTGCAGTTTGAAATGAATTTCAAAACGAAATTATCTCAACCTAAATTGATTCAAAATTCCTTTTGTAGGGAATTCATGACATTGTTTCAATAGTATATTCGCTACATCTTGTATTACCATATTTTGTTCATCAGGTGTTACATGTCATGTGAAAAATGAAGACTGTGACATTCCCTTACTTGAAAGTGTTTTCGCAGCATTTCCTGACATCCCAATAAATGTTGACATTAAGAGCAATTGCGACGTCCTTATAGACAAGGTCAGATGGAACGCAGTTTTCAAAATTTGTTCAATTAGACTTATTGTTCAAACAAATATTGTACGGTTGCTGTACAGTGAGTAACCATAACTCAAAGCACAAACTAAAAAAAAAAGGAATATGAAGTATCGTTTTGTGTAAATTGTGTAGGGATGTCTCTCCATGAAAGTTATAGGCTCTACCACTGTTTTACAGCCTTAAGTGACCAAACCACAGTATAAAGTTATTCTTGTGAGATAAAATCAGTGGCATTATTTACTTCTCTGTAGACTCACAAGCTAATATGCAAGTACAACAGAAAAGATTTAACAGTGTGGGGAAACTTTTCCAAAGAAGTTACAGACAAGTGTTTCAAAAAGGTAACAGTGGAAGCCACTTTCAAAATCCCTTATTCTGTGGCAGTAATTAGAATGAAAATTATGATGGTAAAGGCTGAAGCAGTTCATATCCATGATAGTGAACTGAACTTCAAGCAATTTGGCACCACACCGTTTTTGACAAGAGCTTGCCAGTTTATATCACAGAAGTGTTGTTTTTGTTCACAGGATCCAGAAATCCCAATAATGTTTTCCATGCAGCGTGCAGCCTTGTTAATCTTTCTGTTCTATTCTGGTCTGCTGCCATTTGTTCCTCTGAGAGAATCTCTCCTTGAGATCATGCTTCCAGTTACTATGATCAGGTAAACTACTGGATCTTTTCTCTTAACAAGTAGGCAAGTTTAAATCTTTTGGAGCTGA
This sequence comes from Acropora tenuis, assembly GCA_014633955.1. Lineage (NCBI taxonomy): Eukaryota > Metazoa > Cnidaria > Anthozoa > Scleractinia > Acroporidae > Acropora > Acropora tenuis. The sequence goes on from BLAZ01001526.1 coordinate 1,925,874, forward strand.
AAGGTCTGCTTGTAAAGCATTACAAATAAAAGGAAGTAGAATCCAATGCAGGCAACTGAGAAATGGATACATCTCAAACCACAAAAGGCTTCATTTTTCTGAACAGTTTAGAAAAGGTACAATCCCAGATCTTTCCTTGATTTTACAGGAGATTTGAAGTGTCCACTACCATCAAGATTATGTGTTATGTTGTTGATTGGTAAGCCACAATCATAACCTCTTGTTTATTATCTTTATTGTATAAACTGGAGGGCTTTATAAGGATTTCGACCACTGAGAAAAACTGCAATAATTTTTCACATTTGAGATAGCTAATCAGCTGCTGACACATCACTAGCTCCTATTTAGAGCCATTAATGGATGGCAATATGAGTTCCCTTGTTGAAACATGAATTTAGTCAGCTTCTTCTTGTTCGAAAGATGTTTAGGTAATAAACAAAATAATACCGCTACATGGTTGCTTGGAGATGTGGAATTTCTCTTCTTGTGTTCAATTCAATATCTGACTTGTGGCATATCATGTTGAACACTTAAAGAGAAATTCAATATCTTCACACAGCCATGTATTATTCTCTATGAATGAATAGCTGCCTACATTACATGTTATTCTTTTCACTTAGGCTTCTGATAAGTCCTATTCTATTTAAGCATTTGGACAAGAGAGGAATACAAGTAAGAAATGTCATGAATTTTGATAGGCAAAAGGCAAACATTTTTGGTTGGAAGATGAATGTGGTCTTAAAGAATGACAAAAAGTCTTCTTAAGTTATTGGGATGTACTTAACAAGATCCCTGTTCTTTGTTTGATTTGCAGACCTACTTGTGGGTACTTAATGAAGACAGTGAGTTTAATTTGGCATTTAACAAACTTAAAGTGGCTGGTGTGATGACAGA
>BLAZ01001526.1:1949885-1952385 GCA_014633955.1 Acropora tenuis
ATTCATTCAAAATATTTCCACGGCCCTGAAATTTAACAAAACGGTAACTGATAATAAGTAAGTGAATGATATTGAAGTTGCTGTACATCATTTACTTGGAAAGTGCCAAAATTACGCTTCCTGTTTGTGTTGCGGTCGATGAATTCGTTTGCGATGTCAACGTTGGAAAGGCTGTCAGTTTTTTTGTTTGCATTTGTTTAAAGCTGTCAGGTTACTAAATCGTTCCTGGTTTATCCTTGAACGAAGCCATGTTTTAAGACTCCGAGCAGTCGAAAAGGATCTTTCACCGGCTGCACTGGTTGCTGGATTTACGAGAATCAGCTTACATCACGTGATAACTTCTTTTATCATTTCCTGTTCTTGGGTTTGAGTAGCTTCGTTATTCTTGTTTAATTTATTTTTATTTTTTGCAAAAAAAGCAGAAAAGCCCCTCCCTCTGTGCGGTCCCTGAATGGGAGATAATTGGTCAGTTTTGTTTAATCTTAAGATTTAGTTCTTGATATGCAACGACAGCCCATCCCTAAAACAGATGTCAAGAGATAGGTAAACGCAAAAACGACAGCAGGGGTGGGAACGCAAGAAGTATCGTATATACTTCGTTATGAAACGATTCTTGCGCATTGTTGACTTGTAAATATCCAGGGAAACAATTGATTGGACGTTTAAGTCCGATACTTTGTAGCATCAAGATTATTGTTGTGTTGGTGTCGGTCATTATAAACACTAGATATGATTTTCAGAAAACGAACGCTTTGATAAATTAAAACCCCTTTAACAACCACTTGCAGTCTTGCGCGAATCGACCTGACGTTAATCGGACGACTTTCTACGCGGGGTTAATTTTACGCACTTTGGGATAACCAAAATACAACTTACTTAATCCTGACGCTATGTTCCCCTTTATTTCCACAACATTACTTGCAAAATAAAGGTTGACATGATTTCAATAAGTGTTGTTGAATCGACCTCACGCTGAGAAAACAACTTTAATTTCTGTGTACAAATCAGATGATAACACTGAAAGAAATTTCTGTCTGAATTCTCCTCTTCAAGTCGACATAAATGTAATTCACACATAGGGGCATTTGGGTGGGATCTAAAAACGCTGTTGCCTTGAAAAAACACAAAATGAATAGCTACGATATTTTTCAATAGGTAAACACCTTCAGTCCAGTCAGGCGACAATCGATTACACTTTTCCCACTTTCAAAGAAAGTCGGGCCTTCCGTAAATATCTGTGATTCAAGGCCAATTTGATTATTAAAATGTTAATTTCAATACAATTCCCCATTAATCTTTAACACTAATGTCCAATCAGATCTAAGCATTTGCCCTAAGTAGAAGAGACGCTTACAAAAAATTGGCATAAATTTGGCTGACGATTCTTTTTTCACCTGTCTCAGTGGCCGGCGCTCGTTTGGCTTGGTTCATGTAATCTAAATTTATTCTTCGCGAGCAGCCGTCCATGGGTGGACAAAAATTACTCTTTTGGCGGCACCAATTTACGAGGTTTCGGTAAAAAAAAAAAGACGGCTTAAGAAAGGTATTGGGGAGTCACGATTCTTCCACAGCAACATGGAAGGTTTACATCTTAGGGAACGCCAGAGGTAAACATTCCCTTCCTCGTTGTGTTTGCATTGCAAAATTTTCATTGGTAGATAAGAGCAGTTCATTGTTCTGGGATGTTCATATTATTCAAAACCCTTGATCTTTCCATCTCCGTAGAATTTTGGATTTGCCTAGAGATGCCACGAGTTTTGCAGATGGCGTTTTGTAAGTACAGCAAAGATTTCAACTATTTATTCGGTAACTTTTCTTCTCATGACCACATTTTGACAATTTCTTCTTTGTTTGAAGTTGGGCGTTGGTTTCATTGCCGTTGTCTTGTCAGCGAAACGCTGCGACTGCGTTTGAAAGCGACAGGTGTTAAATCAGCAAATTCAAAACGGGAAATTTTCCTCTTCTGTCATGTAGAAGGGTATTTTGTTGTTGTCTTTGTTTTGCTGGACAAAAACGTGGATTTTGACAATGTGCTATCGAGAATTTAAGATCGTTAATGGCGCATTAATTCCATTCGGTTGTATTTTATGACCAACAACTGAACAACAATATGGTAGATGCCAAACCATGTTGGCACAGTAGTCAATGATTGGCCAAAAAGGTCATGTCTGTACTCTGTCCAATCACAAGGCAGTAATTTCGAATTCGATTGTGTAGTTATTGATCGTTCGCTATTGGTTCTGGTTGGTTCCTTCTACAAATTTGCCTCGGGGATGATTTCCCGAAATTTATTTCAATTCAAGAAAATCCACTTGAGAAGACATAACGTCTATTCTATTTGACAAAATATGGGTGTTTTTGCTGCACGCGCCGTTGTCAACTGCTTCAGTTGCTAATGCAACCTTTATGAGTTCTGATTAGTTCATTCCTGTTACAGTTGTGACTTGCCAAACTAGTTTCCCAAAATCATGATTTGATTTTTCGACGGCTACTCTAACCT
>BLAZ01001526.1:1982385-1984885 GCA_014633955.1 Acropora tenuis
TTCATTGCACACAGAATAAAATCTTCAACAGAACTATAGTGCTAGGAACATTTTGTGAGCTGGATGCTGGCAGCAATGACAAAATTGCTAAAATGACGGAAAATGTTCTCATTCATCATTTGTCTTATTCAAGTGTAACCCGACTCGTGCACTGAGAAAAGAGAGGACTGTTGACAGTATGTCTCTGTGAGGGAAGTGCTTTGAACGCAATTCAATTATGCTGTACCATTAAATCCAATTTATTACGGTAACTTAAGTGTTAGAATTGGAACCACCATTTCTTGACCCACAAAACAAGTTCACTGTATCGTTTCTTCAAGCAATGCTAAATTTGTTGTTGTTTTTGTTGTTACTCCAAAAGCGAGGACGGATAAATAAGACAAGTAAGCCATAAGCAGCGCAAGCGAAGTGAGGACCAAATAAGAACTGACGACTCAATAAACAAAAAGTTAGAACGCTTGATAAAACGTAGATCCTTCAGCAAATCATAATTTGCGCAAGATTAAACTTGTGCTTGTTCGTTTAAACGGGAAAAGATTTTAAGCATAGTGCTATCAAAGTTCATTCCAGGCGACGCGGCAAGGAGATCACATGTATTGAGTAAGGGTAATCCACCATGAAAGATACCTTTACTTTCACTGTAAGAACTATTAGGCAAGAGTGTTCGTTTAGGGGGGGAGAGAGGGGTGCTGTCTGACTGAGCGGAAACTGAGAAAGATAAGGAGGAAACGGCGCAGTGAAATAATATGTCAACGGTTTTCTGTGATACTTGACGCATTTCATTTGGTGAGGATTTTCGGTAAACATTTGCCCATTCATTATCTGTTCAAAACGCAACTGAGAAAAGCTTTCCCGTACAAGTACAAGTACAAGTACAAGTACAAATCATAAAATCGGAATTTGAGCAAAACTATGATACTATGACCCAAGTATCTTCATCGAGAGAACGTATGCAAATATCTCCTTTGTTCTTTCATAAGGAGAAACACTTAAAAAATGAGCCTCTTTATTCAATGAAAATCGTACTTAGGTACGAAGTACACGGCCGTCACGAAACAAGACCACTGTTTAGATTCATGACAAATTGAGCTTTCTTGTTTACAAACGAACACACACTCAGTCTGTTCTCGTGTTTTTGCTGCATTGTAAGCATTTTCGTTGCAACACTTTCGTATCTCCCTTTTGCATGCAATGCCACTATTGATTGATAAAAGTTGATGAATTCGCCGCAGTGAATTGTTATCGACTGAGACAAAACACTTTAACAAGGACTGTTACTTCGAGGTGTATCCAAGCTTATTCAGGAAATAATATCAGTTTTCACATGAGCAACAAAATTTTGACATTAAACTCTGTCTTACGTTTTGGGTATTGCTTTAGATGAGCTATTTTCGTTTCCGCAGAGATTTCACTTTTCCTTTTTGATATGTCAGTCAACCCTTATTGGTTCCTTACAAAAGTTCCCTGATGGGATTCACCTTGAACTCATCTAATTGGCGAAGCTGAACTTTGATCAAGAACGGTTTTCTGTTTCACTAATGTTTTAAATAGACAAAAGAGGCTATATTAATAAACGTAATACACTACCCAGTACTTCAGAGGTCATCTTCCGAATCCTTTATATAAAGGACACAGTTCAGACAGGCGCTTTTAGTTCACTAAGTCACGAGCACTGACTAAAGATCAACTGAACTGACCAATATGTCTGATAACCGTGACTCCTCGTCGTCATCGTCAAGTTCTGAGAGCGTGGCGCCAACGAAAGAAGAAGAAGAAAGAAAGACTGAGGGTGTCGCTGAAAAGAAAAAGAAGAACAAAAAGCAAAAACGGCGATATTTTCTTGGACTACAAAGAGCGTGGACCTTCCCCCGTCGTAGCCCAAAGCCAGCAAAAAAAGATGGAAAGGATACAGCTTCAGATACTAGTTTTCCCGGCAAAGAAAACAAGAAAGAAAGGTATGCGCGCAAAAGATTGCCATTTATGAGAAGAGAAAAAGATGGTGGCACGGAAGAACCTACCGATTCAGCTGCACCTTTAGCCAAAGAGGGGATCACACAAGATGACTCTGCAGTTGTCGAAGTCCATCAAGAATTGGATAAAATAAAATTGGCGATTGAAGATAAAATTGCAGAGTTGAGCGGAGAGGAAGATAAACAGAACATCCCGAGTGGTCCATCTGATGCCGATGAGAAAGAAGCTCTGGCCTTGCTGATGACAGAAGCTGTCCTAAAAGCACAGGACACTGATGTAACAGCGAAAATCGAAGAAAGAGCCGTCATATTGAGTCACGAGACCAGTGAGGACGAAGTTGGTTTAGTGATAGCAACCTCGGATCCCGATGGACTAAAAGACGAGTCGGAGCCAAAAAAAGTCCCGTTTGAAGAGGCTCATAGCAGTGCCAGGCAGGTTAAGGAAAATGTAGAGAAAAGAGTCTCCTTAAAAGAGTTACTTGTCAGTGTAAACCAAGCTCCTTATGGTTTAATTTCTTCGCTTTCTCAGA
>BLAZ01001526.1:2015378-2017878 GCA_014633955.1 Acropora tenuis
GGGGAGTAACATGTAGAATATTGGAGGTTTTTATTGTGGAGTGTTAGTAAAGAGCAAGTAAGGACATTACAAATTGAACAGTGCATACAGAGTTTTAAAAGGCACACAGAACCTTTGTGTGAAAGCATGCTAAACTCACGGGCTGTATGGAATATGGATTTGTTTGGTAATGCTCAAAGAACTGTTCCAATGCACAAGCATCAATCCACTAGAGCTCAGCAATAACAGAATGATCCATTTGTAAAAATCATCCATAATTTTTTATGATCTGTTTAACCTCTCAGCTGAGAGGTAAATAAATCTAATGTATGCATCTTTCACGATCTACTCCAATAATTGCGGTGGTTTTGGGGACGAAAGAAACAAACCAATACAATTGCAGTTGTATGGAAAACTAAGACCTAAGATCCCAAAAGCTATAACCTATGACCCTGGAAAATAAGTGCCAAGACCTTTTCTTTGTTTGTCTCTTTTTCAGGGGTCTAATTGGCCTTGGGTACTAATCAAAACTAAGACCTACACTAAATCTAGTTGAAATAAAAGAAAAATTTTCTTGATGCAATAAATTCATCTTTCTTTCTTTGTCACTTTTTCAGGGGATCTGAGGTTTCCTATAATTTGCTTTTGGTAATTACAACAACAAAGACCCACTATAAAAATTAGAAGAAATGAAATTATGAACAAATCTCGCTTTTTACTGTCTATTTCAAAAACACATGAACCCTTTCATCAGCATTGAGATTATCAAGAACAGAACAAAGATTGCGACTCAAGTGTACAGATAGGGCAACAAACACTAGTTTACTAGCTAGTTTACTCTTGCATTTTAAGAGTCATACTGACAAGCATTATCAAGTTGGTTTGTTAAAGACAATGTCACATCGCCCTTAGAGGCCTTCAGAGGCCTTTTATGCAGAATGTGACAAACCATGCTCAATTTTTAGCCGTCTCAATTACCCTTGAAGTCTTATTGAATCAGTCATTTCCAGTTTTCTTTTTGAGACCCTTCAGGTTCTTCAGCAAATGTAGCAGAAAGTGATAAAAACGTAATCAGAATTATTAGTCTTCAGACCTTTCAAAGATCAAGTTTCTGCTAATGCTGTTTGCAGGCATTTACACAATCTTAATTTATAACTTTAGCCCTAGTACTGCGCAACCAGTTTTTGTGAGTAGAAATTAGAGCAAGATGTTGGACCTAAGAAAGCTTTCTGTTGTGAATCAGCAATGTGTTGTTTATCATTTCTCGTGTGATCTGTGCCATGCAGATTATGTCGGTTAATTAAACAACCCAACAATTTTTCTAAGGCATGTACTAAAACCAGGAATACTGGAACACCTGGTCTGTAAAACAAACAACAACACCAAATTCGGTGTTCCAGGGTGTTCTTGTCTTAAGGTACATGTTCCTGGTTTTAGTACATGCCCTTTTCCAAGGCATTGCTGAACACAAATATTTGGCAATTGGCAAACATCTCACTGAAGCACACTGTGGCAGTGACCTTTTGAATGAAAGCTGTTTCAAATTTCTTAAGAAATGTCAAAGTAAGTTTGAAAATTGCTTAGTCTTTGAAATGCTTTATAAATCAAGAGACTCAAACCTAATTTGAATGTACAAGCTGATTCCATACGTACCAAAGTTTTTGTTTAGAGTTCATGACAATTTTAATTTTGCAACATTCCTTCATTACTTGTTATTCTTTTAGTATTTATACGCCCTTTAGCCTTTTCATCTAAGACTTGATAACGTTACGTTAACGTCGGAATGTCGTCGAATTAATGTTTTAGCCCCTTTTAGTATTGTTATCGTGTTTTTGAGAAACGTTTTATCGCAATTGTTTATAGTTACATGAACCAAAGACATAAATTTTGCCCAAACGAAGCAAAAGATAAATTGAATTTCTGTATTTTGAGCACAAAATCGACATTTTAATCAGAGACCATAGAGTCATCTATTGTTGCGGCAACTGTTGCTTGACAACAAAAGGTGTACGCATATTAAATGGAAGGGACGTACGAGGAACTATTGCTCGTTCATGCATATGCATAGCAAAGAAGGGCCCTGTGCGTAAATTTTGCCAAGTACTGCAATATTGCACAAAAATATAACACATTTCGTTAGGTGAAGCTTTGTGTATTGTAAACATACTTGATCAGATTATAGGCAGTTAGTATGGAAGGGTAGACAGAGTTGGAAATCAAGGTACCTGGTAGATATAAGCAATGAGCTGCTGTCGAGTGATGTCTTCCTCTCTTTGGAATGCTTGCCCAGGAGAAGCATCCATCAGCCCTTTGAAAAAGCGTTCACCCAGACGAGCGAGAGAAAATTGAGAGCCACCCACTAAAATACAAATGCCAGAAATAACTGCACGAGCTGATCCTGTGGTATCCTGGTACTAGTCTCTTACGGCCGGATATCGTGGCACCTCTAGATACGAGATAAGAGTTATGTTCAGAACCGGCTTCCTGAGGACATCCGGGCCCTAAGAGACCACAAGTAATA
>BLAZ01001526.1:2055378-2056768 GCA_014633955.1 Acropora tenuis
TACATTCTTTCAACTATTTTCGTCTGAAACGTGGCAAATCCTGCGGAAAGTCGTTATAAGACTTCCAAAGCAACTGCAGCCATACACGACAAGTTTAAAAAAGCCCGCGAAAATGACACCGGACCACCTAACAACATGACGTTAAAACACTCCACTAATCCAACCAATCATAAAAGGGTTCTTAAGTACCAACAGAAAATGCTATTAGCACATGCTCCAGATTGCAGCTCGCTAGTAGTCCCTTGTGAGAAATGAGAGGGCGCGAGAAATACAGGCTCGCACCCACGCGCGAGGCAAGTCTCGCACGCGTATTTTTTGAGTCAAACTGAGCATACCCGTAGATGGTAGAGTTGATTCTTTCTCAACGTCAGCGTATTTAACTTGAACCCAATGCTGTCGGATTTCTTCCTCTACTTTCTGTAAACAAACAACCGCACGTTACAACTAACCAGTGTGACCTCTCTTCATTCCATGTATTCTACCGTCAATTAGGCCCGGATGTGTCAATAGACATGCTCTTGGAGGTAGCCCTACGATGCACAAGCGTCCCATCCAACGGTAGATACAGTACTCTAGGTCACTTCATGTTACAGAAATCATGATAAGTTCGTCTCGAATGACCGACGTGGATCATGCGAGACTTAACCTTGCCTTAAGATCAAAATGATCCGAAATAATTCGTAATTTTCAATGCACAACTTTACCTCAAAACTCTGAAGTCTCCGTAGGATATTTTCTAGGGTGGAGCTGTCTTGTAGCTCATGAGCTTCATTTTCAGCATCGTCCTCATTCTCAAGTCTAAAGACCAATAACAACAGAGCACACGATGATACGGTGATACAGGCCTTTTGTTGCTCACAAGGTTATTGAATAAGTTAACTTGATCGAAATTGGAAATTTTACCAGTTACGACTTGAAAAGTAGAAAACTGGGTAGGGGAGCAGGAATACCTGGTGAAAACCCTCAAGAGTTAGAGTAGGGTTGACCAAGTGATGAGAGCACTTGCCAATGTGGCCTTGGTTCGATCCTGGCACCAGACCCTGTATATGAGTTGAGATTGTGGGTTTTCTACTCTGCCCTGATAGGTTTTTCTCTGTGTACTCCGGGTTATACATCTCTTTCAAAAATAACAAGATTGGATTTGATTCATAGTCTCCCCAATTAGCCAGTCGGCTAGATAAACCCTGAGACTTAAATTAAAGTGGTTACACAGCCAGGTGATCTGGTGACGTAATTCGGAGGACTGGGATGAAAAATTTTAATGCCGTATCCCACAACCGCGCGCGGCCTTATTTTCGAATTCAACATGGCAGAGGCGAGGTTAGAGCTTGTCGGGTCTACTTGAATGTTCATTCAGTAACAGGAAATGTGGTAGACACGGAATGATCTG
>BLAZ01001526.1:2061778-2064278 GCA_014633955.1 Acropora tenuis
GGATCCAAGCTATCTCATCACCTTTTTGTCATGGTCCTCCATCCTCATCCACTCATTGAGATCTTCTCCACCAATATGCAGTTGTGAAGCTAACATTGACAGTTGTCTTATAAGAACAGACAGTTCTTGGTACATCGGTGGCAGGCCATGGCTAATATTGGGCTGAAGGGGGGCATGGCTGATGAATGTCTGTAATGCTCTAACGGCTCCTCTGTGAGCTGCTGCCAAGCGACTTAGGGTCTGGCTCTAAACCAACAGGAATTCATTGAAATGAGATATACAGTATAAATACCAGGTACAATCTGAGTCCAAGATGTGGAGCTTTAATGGCTTGACTGTGAATTGAACTGTAGTAACTTTCTCAGGGTTATTATACAGCATAACATTATCCACCCCATATATCAACACCTCAGTCAAAACCACCGAGAAGGTGAACAAATACAAAGACTTGGTAATTGAGGTTGAAATAATAAGGGGACTCAAAACAACAACAGTCCTGGCAGTTAAGTGAGCCCTCGGCACCATCAAGAAGAACATGGAAAAACTACAACTACAAAATCCCCGGCAACATCAACATACATGCCAGAAGCACTGAATCAACACTGAAGGCACAAGCCCCTATGGAGGTCTGGGGGCATGCTCCACCATAAAATTTTTCAATATTTAAATGCTCTGAAATGCCATTTTCAGCACTCTCCAGACTATATTTTCTCTCCAAAATTACTGAAAGTTTCAAAGGGAATTATAATGTGTTTTACAGGGCACAGGCATTAAATTACTTATTTGTTTAGCCATTTTGAAACTCTTTTAGTCAGGTGTACATGAATCACTTGTGAAAAGAACTAAAACCGCTGCTTTCACATTTGCTGCAATATTACAATAACATTGAGCAAAGCGACAATTTTCAATCTGCCTACAAACCCTTGCGACTATAGTTTTCAGAAAATGGCTCCTATTCCAGCGACATTTCATTAAAACTCCATCCATAAAGAAATGCTAATTAAAGCAGAGTAGCCCCCCAAAACCAACCAAGTAGTAGCAATTTTCCCATGCAGACAGCTTCTTTTGACAACCCTGATAGATTTTTAAATTCTTCAAGGAGTCTCCCTAATCTGGTTGTCAAGTTGGTTCCATACTAGTAAATACCAAAATCTTTTACCAGTAAGCATTGCCCTTTTATTTAACTGGCCGATGGAATTCACCATTAATAATGACATTATAAAGAGCACCAAACTGTCTTTTTTTTTCTTTGAGTTTAATGTCACTCCCATCAGTTTTCCCATAACTTGTTTGCTCCAGAATGATGTTACAGCTTTGGTTGTCAGATCCAATGAAACACTATTTTTTTGGTACCATGATTACAAAACAAAATACAACAGAGGGAGGGAGAGAGAAACATATGATATGTTTAACCCTTCAATATAAAAGTACACTTTACAAAATAGTTATTCATAACCATCATCTATGACTTAGTTATTTTTTTTTTACCTTCTTGGTATGCCTGATTCCTCTGCCTTTCTTGTTAAGGTCATCCTCAATTTCCTGAATCTATAAATTGAAAAAGGTAGAAAGGAACTCCAAACTCATTTTCCTTGGGAAATGCTCGATGTCACATCAGTTCTTGTAAAATATAATAACGGCTACTGTTCCACTTTACCTGTCTTTGAAGAACATACAGCATCCTGGCAGACCTTGCAGCCTGCTCTTCAGCTCTTATCACTTGCCGATGATCCACCTCCTCGTCTGACAACCTCACCTCACTGTCCCTTCTCCTCTTCAATCTTTTGTCTTTGTTCCTTAAGACTTCTGGTCTTTCAATCTTCAATTTCTCTATTTGTATCATGTACTGCTGTAGTTCTTTGCGAAGTTTACGTATTTCGTTGGCCTGTGTTCTTTCCTTGTCTGATTCAAATCTATCATCTTCCCTTTGCGCTGGGTAAAAATGCATTTCGTGCAGCCGTGCAGCTGACATCTCTTGTTTTTTCACAGCATTATGCACCGTTTCACGCAAAGTTACATTGTCTTCAGGTAGAACATCTTGTGATTTAGATTTAAGACTCTTGCCTTTTAATTTCTTTGCGACAGACCCTTTTCCCTTTGTTGATGTCTTAACATTTCTGTGTTGAATCCCATCATCCGGTGAGACTAACACATTCTCAGCTCCAACTTTCATGACCTTTTTAACATCTTTCTTTGCTAGATGAACTGCAAGGGCAAGCCTTTCACCGGATAAAGATGATGAAACTGATGGCAAAACAGGATAAGAAGCTGGAAGAGTTGCATGGCTGTAAGGAGCTGAAATATCTGATGGCTGAGTTTCACTTATTCTTTCAATTACGATTGGTTGTGGTTTTCTGAACCTTGATGTTAATTGTTCTGCTGTCATTTTTGTATTTCCTAAGTTAAATTTTAGCTGGTTCATTTGAAGAGGGATAGCTCCAGGCTGCGTCATTGGCAGGTGACGTGAAACAGTCACCGACGAGGGATAAATGGCATTTGA
>BLAZ01001526.1:2160620-2163120 GCA_014633955.1 Acropora tenuis
AAACTGCAAACCTTTAAGACAACCTCTACATGGGATGAGAAAAAAAGGTTTTCAGGGTTTAGCCTGTTAATTCAATTTTCCATTTTTAATATGGAAAATTCCATTTCAAGAAATTCCCCCCCCCCCCTCAATTTCTTCAGGGTATGACTGATTTTCCTAAACAGTACTTCCTTTCATCAGTGTATCCAAATCCTTGGTGGTATGGGTTATGTAACTGACATGCCTGCTGAGAGACACTACAGAGACGCAAGAATAACAGAGATTTACGAGGGAACGAGTGAAGTACAAAGAATTGTGATCGCTGGACGACTCTTGAAAGAATATGCTCAATAAGTACTGGCCATGGCATTTGTCCCTTCATTAATGAATGGGTAATTTTGTTGGATAAGATTTACTGTCTTCACATTATTTTGGCTTGAATATAATAATAATAATTATTATTATTGAATAATAAAGCATGGTCCAAGCCTGCAAATATTTTTTTCTTATAAGCCTTTCATATGTCAGGCCAGGGACAAGGTTTGACCTGACATGCAGCCCGATTGGTCGGACAAAAAGAGAAGAGAGAATAATATGTATCAGCGTACACTTTAGACGTTTTTCAGACACTTTTTTTTGACAGACAGTGACACTCAAGAGGTGTCTTCTCAATTATTTAATGAAGACCATGCAAGTTCTGTATGAATATTGGCAGGAGTAGCATGTTTACATTTAATGTACTGTAGGCATGATACGTGAGCTGTAAATGAAAACAAATCAAAATGCATTACAGCCATTATATTAGTATTAAAAGTCCACCTTCTCCTTTGTCTTTCTTAAGTGAAAATATACTTTTTATTTCACGTCATAACTGAAGAGTCCAGTTAACATGTTCGGTCAGACTCAGCATTCACCAGTCAAAACCCCAAATTTGCCAGACAAATGTCCGATGACTGGCACTTATTTGCAGGCTTGTGGTCTATTTTTGAGTGTAAGATGTTGAATATTATATTTTCATATTTTGTTTGTTTCTTTTTTTTCAGCCTTTTTTATTAATGCCAAGATCTTTGGTGGAGGAAAATGCAAAAAATTATCTAGGGAGAAGTTGAATGAAAAGGACTTAGGTCCTTTTTCCCTTACTGGAAAATGTCTGTGGAGGTTGGGTACACTGATTTGTTGGGAGACCAGTTCCCTTTCCATTGACAACAAAATGGCTGCTAGCATCAAACAAAAGAAAACAAGCAGCCATCACCCCACCCCCCTCCTCAAAAGCAGGAACTGAGCTGTAAGCAAGAACATTAAGTTTTTGGATAGATAATATTTGTGGTGAATTGTAAGATTGTTCAAAGAATGAAATTTCAAGTTGAAACAGAGTTAGTTTTGCTATTGTGGGGGAAAGTCTGTTTTCTTTCATTATTGGGCTACAGGGATAAAAGTGTTTGCAAATTCACCACAAACGTTAAATGCATAATGAATTAATTTTGGTGTTTCCCAATGACTCTTCAGTTTAATGTTGCAATAAAAGTGTGATTTTTAAAAAAAGAAATCATGGCAAAAGCAGATCTAAACAAAAATAAAACAGTTACAGTTTTAACTATGAATATAACATTATTTTGATATTCTGTTGCATAATCAGTCACCCAAGTTTTTGTCCAGTATGTGAAGTTACCCCTTGGGGTAGGAATTCCTGTGCTGCTTCTCTTGCTGATTTCCAGTAATGTATTTTTATTTGCACTTGAAGAGTTAGTGGCATTGCTGGAATTGTGTCTTCCGCCTCATCAATGTTATCCTCATGCTTGTCTTTTCCCTTCTTGTCATCTTTGCTTGACTTTACTCGGCCAGCTTTTCCTTTGCCTGGGGTTGCTGCCCGTAGATTTCCTTTGGATGGTTTATCGGCACCATCTGGGAAACAAAGTTTCAAAAGAAATAACATGGACTAAAGAGCTGAACACAAAATTTGCATTATGTGCAGTTCTGCATTGGCCACTGCACAGTATCAGTGTTTCAAGTGAACCATTAGGGGGCTAAAGCAACCATGACAACGACGGCTACAAGAACATCACAAATTTGCATATTTGACAACGAAAAACAATAGTTTTGTACACTTTGCATGTGTATTTTTCATTTTTGTACATTTCACAGCCATTCTTGTTTTCTCCACAACATTCAAATGACCTGTTTTGCAGTTGTGTGGACAACGTGAACAAATAATGACAAATAATCGATCTTGTCTTTTTATCTCTGAAGCACTGGTTCTAATTTAATTCATGGACAGTTAGGAGACATTTTGCAAGTGTAATGACTTTGAATGATTATAAAGAAATGTGAAGTTACATTTTCAGATGCCGTTGTCTCTGTGGTTGACATGGTGTTTGCTTAAACTCCCTATTGTAACTTGGGTAATTCTCAAGATGAGAATGTGAATTGTGCCTAAAAATAGGGGCCATGGGAGAACAGGCAGACCCAATTCACTGCAAACTTTTAGCAATCACTTCAGCTGAAGGCATGGTAAGGTCAGGCC
>BLAZ01001526.1:2450510-2453010 GCA_014633955.1 Acropora tenuis
TGGCTGGGAGAATTTGGTCAGAGACAATTCTGGCCTGGCCTCCAGCGTGGTTTATCAGTTTCACGTAAAACCATCGGTTACCGCTTCCTGGACATTATACAGAAACTTGTCAGAGATAAAACTACCTTAGCACAATAACGGTCACTCCATCATCTTCGTGCGCTGCTTATCTTTGTTTTCCCGCGCTATACTCACCTACTCCATACGACCAGGCCCCAGTTGTTCAAAGGGTGGCCGGGATATCACAGTCTATTGGCTTATTCAATAAGCTTTGCTAGTACTTACCCAAAGGGTAGTAATTTATCAGTTATTCTAAACCTTTCTTGTTTGCAACAACTGGGGCCAGTTTGCAATGTTCCTTGTTGTATGGCATCCCCGAGATATCATTTAATGAAAAGGGTTTGGCCATTAAGTTTTGGAATACCCATCGAAGCTTACACATATGATATTTGTACTTTTTCCATCCGTTCAATTCAAGCATTTAAACAAATGATGAATAACTTACAATTAGCTTTGAATTAGACATTACATGTGTCCCTCAAGCAGAGAAACAAAAACTGTGAAACTCTTGCCTAAACTACCATGATTGAAAAAGATCATCTGGGTGATTGGAGTCCTGAGAAGGACTGTTGTTAGTCAACAGTCCAACAGTCTAACAACAGTCCTTCTCAGGACTCCAATCACCCAGA
This sequence comes from Acropora tenuis, assembly GCA_014633955.1. NCBI lineage: Eukaryota > Metazoa > Cnidaria > Anthozoa > Scleractinia > Acroporidae > Acropora > Acropora tenuis. The sequence goes on from BLAZ01001526.1 coordinate 2,451,200, forward strand.
TGATCTTTTTCAATCAAGGTATGTTACTCCTGGGTTCAAACCATTTTCTCATTCTTGCCTAAGCTCTTGACAATATGGCCGTGTCGCCCTTGCAGGATACCACTCCTTGTATCTACAATGAGAGGCAGAGTACAGTATCAACACAAAACAAACAATCCCAACTCGAAGTCCAGAGATTTGAGGAACCTGGGGACCTCAAATCGAATCTACAGCCTCCAACATACCATTTTGAAATTACCGAAGTGCACCACACTTTCACTTTTAACGGACGTCAGAATTCACGACTGTGTAATAACTAAGTTGAATTGCAAAAGAGGAGGTCTGAGTACAACATTTCCCGTTGTTTCTCAAGACGGAAAAATTAATTTAATTTCCAAAATTTAATCATAAGATACCCTTGCCAAGCACAAGTGTTCCTGTCATCATCGGTCGCTTTCATTCCGGCTAACAACGGGGGTAAATCTGGATAAAAACCCTTTTCTTATTTGCAACTTTCGAATTACCTTCACGAGCAATATACGCCTCTTGTGTCTCATCATACGTAGTTGGCACTACACTAAACTCCTTTTCTCCATTTATGATCAGTGGTTTATCCGTATACTCATCGATTGCTTTAAGAGTGATCGTAGACTTTCGGTCAGTTCCATTGAGAAGCCGATGATAAACGAAGATTTCGCCACTGCTTAATACAGCACTCGGAAGGATCTTGTTGGCTTTTATTTTAACCTGGGAACCAACTTGGTTCACAATTTTCACATTCACCCATTTTTTCACCTCTGAAACGAAAAGTTTGGAGGATTAGGTTTCTTGACGTGGTATGACTCATTCCTGGCCTCACCGATTGGCTGAGAATTACCAGTTTGTTTTGGTTGTTAACCCAAGCTGAACAAGCTGAGATAAGCATTCATTTCGCCTCCTCTAAACCGACCGCCTTATTTGATTATCCGAGTTTTAAATCATAGATACAACTCAGAGCGGATTAACAATTTTCCATGCTAAACGTCGAGCAATATGGTTATGACTTAAAGGTTTTTTTTATTTCTATGTCTCCGCAAATCGAACTGAAATCCGAGATTAAATTTTCGCACACTTGAAATAGCGTTCAGCTCTTGTTGCAAGCTTTAGATCACTTATAACCGAAATAGAGCAAAGTTTTTACTTGATTTTCTTTGGTGTTGATCGTTCCCACGGTGATGATGGTGACGACGATAATGATGATGGTGACCTCTGCTATCCCGCTCTTCCTTGAAGTACACATGCCTCACAGGGCCTGGAGATGAATTGCGTCGCGATAACTCTTCAGTACTCGTGTCAGGAGACTTCATGTTTTCAACGTAGTTCTTGTAAACGCCACGAAAATTCTTGGAGTGGATGAGACCTGTGGGATAAGGTATCTGAGCTTTGACTATAGATCTCTTCTAGAAAAGACTGTCACAGCATTCCACTCCTTCCATCTCAAAGGACACTGTTTCATAAAAACGTTCGTCTACTTAAAAAAAAATTCCCCAAGCTATTGGTTCAGTGCAAAAATAGGTCGCCCCATACAAATCTCACTTCCAAATAGGCAGTGGAAAGAGGAACGGTTCGTTAGGATTATGAACTTTATTTACTTATCATTTCCCATACAAACCATAAAAGGCAGGTTGTGAGTAATCCAGTCTCTGTTTTGCTAGGATCGTTGAATACTACTCATCTTGGACAATAAATAATTTTTTCCCCGATACAGATGACGTGATGCTCTCAGGGGAATAATTTTTTGTCTTTTCGTAATTTACGCGCACATCAGCACGTGCAGAGAATGATATTTCAAA
>BLAZ01001526.1:2473548-2476048 GCA_014633955.1 Acropora tenuis
CTCGTCTTTACATAAACGCCCGCTGTTCGTGATCGTTTTGCGGGTCATAGAACCCCGTATATATTTTTATTCACACTTCTTAGGTATGTACACTTCTCAATTTATTTCCAACTCTCAAAGGAATGCTAGGTGTTCCCAATAGAGAAGACCCTGCAATTTTTATCGCATTTGCCAAGTTTTCAATAAATGAAATAAATGGGTATGTACTTCACGCAAGACCACTTATAATGTCCTGAGAATACCCTATGTATATATATAGTCGCCTATATACCTAGGCCTGCGTTTTCTTGTACATTGGACTATGGGTAGATACATCATCTATGGTACCGTTCGATCTTATCAAGCCTTTTTTTTTAATTTTTCCAGGTTTCTTGCGACAGTTAGCAGTTCAACAAATTTTTCAGGTAGGCAAGAAAATACAATTAATTTAATCTCTAAACAGTGACAACTCTCCCTTTCTCTCTCTCTGGTTAATTAAGAGCAACAAAACCACAAAGCCTCCCGCCTCTGACTGGTTGGGAATCACGAGTTATTGCAACCTCGTTCCCATGGTCTACTCCGCTTTCAAGATGGCGGCTTCTTGAAAGCGGAGTAGACCCTGGGAACGAGGTTGGAGTTATTGTGTGTGAGGTACACGCGTGGGGGACATTCTCGTGTGAGATTCGCGATTCCCGAGCCTTCGTGGCGAACGTGTTACCGTAGCTACCCTACCCGCCAAATGTTAGCTCTTAAAATATTACTTGTCGTTTTCTTGTCCAATGCGTCCCTTTTCTTAAAAGGTACATTTCAGGAGAGTTTTGTGGTAGCATATCTTGCGCCGTTCGTAATATGCAACGCCTGATCTAGGCTTTAATATATTTGCAAATGTTCTGTTGTTGTTCAGTGATTACAATTTTCACAACAAAATTTTGATCAGCCAGACTCAAAGGCCAATGGTCTACATTATATTGGTATCTGTTTTAGGAAGTTTACTTTATTCAAACTTAATCCGATCAGATTACTGAAGTTGATCCCGGCAACGTACATCATTTAGGGAAACGGTTGCTTAATGAATCTTTGAACTCGGGATAAACGTTCGATGAGATGGCAGCACTTTCTCACAGGCATTGCTTAACGTGAGTGGATTGAGATTAGGGTGGCATAGTACAGAAGTTCAAAAGATCAAAGAAAATGCCGAATATTTTTCTTCTATTTTGCGAAAGCCTCTTCATTGTCTCTAAATCGTAATTAGTTTCTCACCTCGGGAACGATCAAGAAAATTGTTTTTTAATTAACTTATCAATGCCAAAGTATGGTAGGAATGTTATCTCGAAGGTTACCACGGCATGAGGACTATGATACCATCCTAATCGGCCAGCCACCCACTACCCATGGAAAATGCTGCCGTCGATCATTGGACGTACTAAATTGTGCTTCAGGTCTGTCGGTTAAGTATTAAAGTTTAAGCTTGTTTCGGCGAAAGGTCGAGTTTAATTCAAACTTCCTGCAATAGACGAATAGAATTCCGAGTTAGTTAGACTGTCACTGATTATCAGACAATTTAATTTCTTCAATGTTCATCTCAGGATGTGATTGCCACATTAACAACAACTCAAAATGACTTCAGGCTCTTGGAAATATACGTCGGCGGTGTTGAAAACTGACAGTACCAAACGCATCAGTAATGCTCAATTCCAAATGGGTGTTAGAAAGCCACCTTCAGGAATTTTCTGCTATGTGAGAACTTTCAGAATTCGGTATTCAAGAGTCTTTGCTATGAAAATAAAAAAAACAAACTCCTCTCAGTTTATTCAGTGGTGTTAATACAATAATTATAAAAAATTTATTTAAACTCTTCTCAAATTGAAAATTAAATACAAATTTTGTATAACCATAGTTTAAAAAGACTTCATGGTGGTCCGGTGGTTTTCAACAGAGCAAATGTAAACAACTGTATATAAACTAAAAAAAGAAAATTTCTATGTACTCCTCTCAGTTAACTCATTTTTAAACGATTTTTACTTATTTCAGACAATAGTTACGTTAGTGGAGCAAAATTGGATTACAATGGAAACACATTGGAGCATGCACAAACTCTCTCCAATATTTATAAGGTAACCACGCCTTGAGTACACTTGAGTTTAGACGGATGACGTCAGGGCATCCATGCCGCTATACCCATTCATAAAAAATGGCGTCCGTGTTTCTAGTTCAAACGACCTAATCCTCGAAAAATCCAACTCTGTTTCACTTAGCTGTTTTTGTTGTTATTTTTGATAAGAAAACATGACAGGTGATGCCCTGAATGAATAGATCTTTTTCGGAATTACTGTAATGTTTGGGGACACCGATCCCCAATACTTGAGAAAGGGCGACCGGTTACATCATGCAATATATCGTAATAATTCTTTGATTTGACTTAATTGTTGAGAAAGTTTATAATAATAGTAGTGGTAGTGGATTGTTCAGAATTGAGTTACCTTATAATTACCGCGCATGCATTCAACATACTCTGCAATTG
>BLAZ01001526.1:2517169-2519669 GCA_014633955.1 Acropora tenuis
GTATCCATCTCTTCTCTTTACTTTAGGGCGAAGGTGATGATGCCTTGACCAGACTGTGTGTTAAAGATGGTGTTATAAACAAGTAAGTTTTTGTTTCTTGTTGCTGGCTTAGATCTGTTCCGTAATTTCTAGCATTATTTCTATTTCACCAGAGTTAATTGCCACTTTAGACCCTGAAGAGAAATCTGACTAATATCCAGGCTTAAACTTGATTTGAGTCCCTGAATGGGGGTAGTTTTGCTTTAATTGATTTGCTAACTACGTTATTTTCCCTTTAAAAATAATACACATTTCTGTTGATACCTCTCTCTAAATAGCACTTTCTGTCCATTTTCTTGTGACAGAGAGGAATTTTAACGATCATATCATTTTCTCTTGTTTGTAGGAATTATCACTCTTGATGCCAAGGGGATGTTTGCCTTTAAAAATATATTGCAATTGTCAATAAACGTACCTTGTGTCTATTGTTTCAAGAGATACATTGCTTTCACAAATTACATGGAAAACGTTGAAGGAAGTAGACACAATCGTAAAGGGATGGTGCTGAGCTATTCTGTAGTGTTATTCCCTTGAGGAAATTTTTGGTTCATGACTTAAAATTGAAAATGGTCCAAGAAACGGCCTATTCGCTCATTTCATAAATAGGATCGAGGAACTCACAACTGAGATGTGTCTGTCAAAAAAGATCAAAAGCTTCCTTCACTTGCCAAAATCGTGAAGAAATGCAAAGAATATTACATATTTCATGAGGAAGGGAAAGAGAGAACATCGTTTGTTTCTCGAAAGGTGACGGTTTGAAGCCGTCTCAGATTCGAACGTGCAATGAGGGAAAAAAAAAACTTTTCAAAAGTCATCGTGGTCCGTGAGAGGCTCGAACTCTCGACCTCGGCGTAACTTTGTTGGAAGATCTAATCCCCCGCTTATCAGCACCGCGCTCTGCCGACTGAGCTAACGGACCTCGATATGCTTAAGCAGATAATTTTTGAATTTTATTGGAAATTTACAATTAATCATTTAATTAGCCCACAAAGTCTGAGAACCCGACGAAATCGGTGCATGGGGAAAGACGTTAAAATTTATAAACGTAAAATGGAATTTTATGGAAACAACGACACGTTCTTTGGTGAAAGCGATTTTTGATACAACCTAAAGTCCGACTCCTACACAACGCACAAAAGGAAACAAGTTTCTATTTCCGATGATGCTTCTGAATAAAGAAGAAACTCAAAATGGAGGAAAAATACCATAATATTGTCTTGGAATTATCTGTATCGTGCCCGGTAGTTTTGTTTCGACAGAAAAGGACTGGGGACTAGGCTAGCAGCTCACTATCACGTTTCATGGATTATCTCAGGAAGGAAGTTTAGTCTTGGTTGTTAGGCGAATAGAGTGTGAAATTTTTTCTCACGCAGCTTATGACCGGTCCCACTAAACTTTTTGTAACAATCGAATTATCATGAAGTGTCTTCCATTTAAGGAGCCGAAAGGGGCGGGGTAGATAGGTTCAAGAGATTAAAGTGGAGATTAAAGGGTCGCGAGAATACTTTAATATATTCTCAAAAAACGCATTGCACTTGGAGTCAACCTTAATAAGGAAGAAAAATGGGAGTAACCGAGTCCGTGGTCGAGTCTCTCGCCCCGGTAACAACCAGGACAGACTTAGGTGTCGCGGGACGGTGGATGAAAACTGATCGCGTCCGATCTGTGCACCAATAAAGGTTTTTATGACATAAAACATCATTCAGATGTTTGAAGTAATATATCAAACACGAGGAAGAGTGTTTCATCAGGTATCCAAACACTGAGAAGCGGGTTGAAAAAACGAGGCGCAGCCGAGTTTTTTTTTAACCAACTTAAGTGTTTGGATATCTCGTGAAACACTCTTTCGAGTGTTTGATATAGCTTCTCAAAGCATTGATAATTCTTAAAGAAATTCAAAGCAAAAGTTCACCGAATTTCATGATAATTGGGATCACATATCCAAACCTCCTTCACGGTAGTGATTTTCCTTTGTTTTCTCTTCATGAATTATTAATGAGTTTGAGAAGTATTGATCAAGCACGCTGGACATTCCAACGATCAGTGGTTGCGATATGGTTGATACTTAGAAGTAATTTTAATAATGGCTTTCTCGACCGTTTATTTTTATTGCTACTCAATGAAACTCTATAAGTACTTTTTCTGATTCTTAGATTATTTCAGTCATTTTTATCGTAATAAACAATCCCTTCATTGCCAAATAAACTGGAACGTGGCAGTTTTGAAAGATGGATAGAATGAAAATTGCTCGAAAAGTCCGCCAGCAAGGGAAACTCAAAATGAACAAGCAAATTGGAATTATGCTGCTGTATTCCTTCATCATGGAATGTCAATATTAAAATTAATACCAAGTAAACATAGACTTTAAGATCAATAAATAGAGCTATCAATTTACCTCAGATTTCGACTGATGAGCACGAAAGACACTCCATTGAGATGTTTTTTTCCTTCGCTTGAAACA
>BLAZ01001526.1:2834179-2836679 GCA_014633955.1 Acropora tenuis
TGTGCTGATAGGCTTCTAGTTATACAAAAATACCTTTGAAAGAATTCACATTTGAAGGTTGGTGAACACAGGATGTGATGCTTTTACTTACAAACCTGAAAATTTTGAAAAAATTAATATGATTTCTGAACAGATCATATCAACATTATTGCTCATAATTTTGTTATTGCCTTGTAAATTCTTTTCTTTGGTGACAATTAACTGGTTTATGGGGAAAAACAGGGTGAGGTGTGAGGGAAAGTTTTCAGTGAATCCAATTTTTTGCATATTAGGCTACATTAGATATTATTAGGCTGTTTTTTTTTCCTTGCCAAAATCATTTATTGTCCTTGGGCTTCATTTGTGAAGTTCTATTGTTTTTTTCTATGCACAATGTTTTGCGTTCCCCTCTGAATCAAAATAAACATGTAACTTATTTTTGTATTAATTGTCAATGGATTTAGTTCCTAAGGAACCAGTTATTGGGAACTGATGGCTGCTTCCATTGAAACATCAAAATCTCACCAATATTGCTAGCCGTGAAAATATAGTGGCAAAAAATTTAAACAGAATTATACAAGTTTTATAGACAATAATTATTTATGACATGATAGGACTATTCCTCCGAAAATAAAAATAAAAGCCTTAGAGTTTTTGGAGTGAGATTAGTTCTGGCTTTAAATGGCCATTGAGTTTTGCATGGTTACAATATTCAGTAGATTAAGTTTTGAATTAATATATTAAAAGGAAGGTGATTTGCAAATTGAAATGCTTGTTCTACAATGTACTGTATAATAAACACATAGGGGTGCATAGGATTTTATGGCTTAAGTAATCATCCACTTGAAAAAGTTCTGATTGTTCAAATAAGCTCATTGAAACCACTTTTTTGTAATGCTTTCCTTGTATTTTCACTCTTCGTTGTTGAAATGCCATAAAAAATTCTGTGCGACATACCACTTACAAAAGAATTCGTCATTTGAATGTTGTACTTGAATTTTGCATTTGTCTCCCAGGTTATATGTTTCAATTGTTGGTGTTCAAACCTTGGAGTTAGTTATGTGGAAGCTGCAATAAAAGAGACCGTAAAGAAATAATATTAAATTGTATTGGTGTATGTATGCCAAATTATACTCTTTGAGCAAAGATGACCTTGGCAAGAAGTGCCTTGGTGACCCTGTATGTCAAGTTAGGGTTTAGTGGCAAAACAACTTCCAGGTATTTTTTTTATCGCTTGATCGAGAAATGAGATTCCATAGACAAAACAGCGTATCATTGCACACGCCTTTCCTTCTTGTTTCCTGCGCTATTTCGGAAAGAAGAACGTTCTTGTCACTTCCTGATATCATAACTTCCCCACCCACTCCAACTCGACAGCCGATTTCTTTTATTTATATTGCGAAGTGCCGTATCATATCAGGAAAGGTATTCAATATTCAGTCACCTGTATCAAATTGTTGTCTTGTGATGCAGCCTCTCACGATGCTCTCAGAAATGTCGATTTTAAATATTGCTTCAACTTTGCCATGAAATAAGTTGATAAGTGTCAAATCTCCCTTGTGAAAAGTTCACGGGGCTGAAGCTCTTCGTCAGAGCTGGCTGGAAATTTGAACCTTATCAATTTGTTTGACACCAACAGTGTCAGTGTCAGTGTGTCACTTCCCCACCGACTTAGCACCACAGTTTCATAAGAAATTCACCTTTCATTCGAGAAAATCTTGCACCTTACTGCTACTTTACCTATCTTCAGGGAAAATGAAACCCCTCCCCTCCCCTCTCTCTGGCAAAAGCCATCTTCGTGCTACCAACTCTCGATGCGTTGGTGGCGCGTGCGTCCAGCGTTCCTTGTTAAAATTGACATTTGAATCAATTTCCCGCCCAGCTAAAAAGCTTTTTTATCACCAGCTTTGAGTGAAATTTGTTTTGTTTGTTGCAAAACGTTCTCTGAAACACGAAATTGCAGTTTTTAGATCGTACAGATACCGTTCTTTTTCCATGTGAGGAATTTCACACACTCTGGCGGGAAGTAGGGGAATTCCTCTGCACTACGCCCAATGTAATTTGAGTAGACTTGTCAAGTGCGTAAACAAAGAGACTTTTGTGCAGATCGGCTGTTCTACTGTGTGGATGCCTTGGCCTTTTCGTTAAATTCGATCATGGAACGTTTAGTTTTGTTGGTTTTGTACTGGCTCATAGCACTTTGCTTTTTTACACAATCGTGCTATGGTCAAATACAGAGTCTTCCAGTGATAAATATTGCACAAGGAAAGAAAATAGAGGCCACCTCAACATGTGGAGTCGATGTCAGCGAAGCGGAGTTGTTCTGCAAATTGGCGACTCCGCCAGGAAAGTTTGAACTGTTGGGTTTGTCTTGTGATTATTGTGATCCTATCGCGCCTTCCAAGCATCATCCCATCGAGTATGCTATTGATGGATCAGAGCGATGGTGGCAGTCTCCCCCTCTTTCTCGAGGACTGCAGTACCAACAAGTGAACATCACCATTGATTTAGGACAGGTTAG
>BLAZ01001526.1:2964710-2968108 GCA_014633955.1 Acropora tenuis
TTAAACTGCTGGGTATAAATGCAGTACCACCATTCGGGTTCGTCTTTTCAGACGTTAAATGATGTTGCTTGAATGTTATTTCATTTTATGTTTAATGTTGTCATTGTTTTTTTTAAGTCTGATTATGATTTCATTTTGACCATTCGTGTGAGCCTGCTGTACTTGTGGTTGATTCCCATGGGATTTGACGCATACCGTACTCCATTTGGTGTTGTCCACTGGCCATTGTGTTTGGTTTTGTGTGGGATGATGCAATGTGGACTTTGTACTTTAGGTGTTTCACATGTGCAGTGATTTAATATGTGTCCCACCATGGTCTGCTTTAAAGTTTGTATAAGGGAGTGCTTGATTTTGTTTTTTACTTAACCGGTTGACGGATCCTCCAGGTCAGAGGTTAACTGACTCGCCTAATTCGTCACTTTTGTTAATTAGATTGTTACGCCCGGCTTGCTTTCGCACAAGGCTGGTTTCATTCTCTCGAAAGTGGCTCGCCCCACTGGAGCTGGTTTTCCGGTACCTTTCTTAGATCTATTTTAAGCAGTGGCGCGAGGCCTTTCAAGATAATAATACCGACCTTGAGCCCAAGCAAGGAACCTAAATGAAACAACTGGGTTTCGTTTTATATTTTATTTAGTTTTTTTTTATTTTTTTATAATTGATTGGACTTTGGACTTCGATTGGACTGTTGAGACTTAACGGCTACACAGAGGGTTTAGGAGCTGAGGAGTGGGGATGACACTGGAGACTAAGTGGCTGGGGAGTGGAGACGACACTGGAGACCTAGGCGCTGGGGAGTAGAGCCTACACTGGAGAGTTAGGGGTTGGGAAGTGGAGACGAAACTGGACACTTAGGGGCTTGGGATTGGAGAAGACACTGGAGACTTAGCGTCTAGGTCTTCAGTGTCGTCTCCACTCCACAGCTCCTTAGTCTCCACTCCCCAGCCGTTAAGTCTCCAGTGTCGTCTCCACTCCCCAGCCCCTAGTAAGAAAATAGTACACAGTACTGGTTGTGTTCTTTTTAACAATTAATGTCATGTTGGTCGATTTAAAAGATTCATAAACGTAGCATTTAAATTATACTGTATGTGTAATTAAAGGTTTATATTTTGATTGCATTAAATGTGTCAAAATTTGTTTAACTAAAGGAAAAAAGAGGCAGAGAGCAAAGTAACAAGAGATTTTGAAATTCTTTTTTTTACCATTACATAATCATGTTCTCATGAGCAAAATTATTCTGGATCAAAGTAAAGGGTGTTACCATGGCATAAGGGTAACAAGTGACAAATGTCATTGGGAGATAATACGTTAATTACATGACCGGGGTTGGGAGGATCAGTTATGTCTCAAATTATCTTTTAAAAGTTATCATAATGGTAAAATTTCGAAGTATAGTCAACGAGTCTTTTTGGGCGAAGTGTTCGATTGTTCCATGTGGCCATTTTGAGTGTTATGACGTTATACGGAATAAAGATGAATGATTCGTTGAGGTCGTCGGTTTAGGGTTAGGTGATCGAAGAGAGCCGCAATGATACCGATGGAACGAAGTTTATACCGATGATCAAAATCCAGACTTGAATGGGTGTTGAAACCATGGCGGTGTGATTGCGGAGTCTTCTGAAAATTATATTTACAGTATGTATCTTGAAATTTTTTATGGTATGGTTCACCTTCCAGTTCTTTTCGTCGACCAGCTTGAAAATAGCGTGTTAGGGAGGAGAGCTGAAAATAATGATAAATCTGCTCGATAGGGCAATTTTAATAGGAATAGGATCAGTTAGTTTAAAATGATTTAAAGTCAATGAAGGGAAAAGTGCACTTACGCAAGGTCGAGAACTTGGCTCTTGGTGAACTATGTTCGAGGAGTCTTGTCTGCAAGTTAAAAAGATGTACTGAGAGGAAATAAACATGTAATAAAGACTAAAGCATTGTACTTACGGTTGAAGCATTAAATTACTGCATTAAGTCCATTCAGTTTTGTGTGTAAATGTCATAATCCGAGGGTGGGAGTATCTGATTTTCTTTAGACGTCTGGCACCTGTCATTTAAAATCATTTAATAGGATGAGAGATTCAACAATAATAATTAATTGTTTTAAAATAATCATAATAATAACAATTTTGGTGATCACTTATAAGTGGTACTTACAGTCTTAACCTTGACTTCGTTTTATCAATTGTCTTCTGGCGGTGACAAGTTTGAAATTAGAGAGGAGCCGGATCTCCAAGACTGAAATTAAACAATTGCGTTCAGGAAATGTTATTGGGTTCAGAAGGACTTCAATTTCTTTCTAAACTAAAGAAGCAGCTAAAATGTACCTATATTTTGAGATTTCCCTGGGTTTTCAATAGTCGAATCGCAAATGACAGCTATATGCTAAAACCAAATTATTTTAAAAAATATGATCTTAGGGTTGCTGTAATATTTTGCTGATTACTTTTTCAAAAAGGGTAAATATAATTTTTAAAGAACTTACGAGTTCAATGTCAAATAAGAGTCCATACGTTTGCGTAGATCAATGTGACGGAACACTAGAGAGAGAGAAAAAAATGTTAAAACAGAGAAGAAATAACTTACAATGCTGAAGCATATTTTAGTGTACACCTTGTGAACTGCTTTTGTAGATCTTAAAAAGGATATATATGTATATGTTGAAGCTAGCCAAATACTGATTAATTAAAGTGTCAATCAAAATAATAGTAATGTATAAAAGGATGATGAATAGAGACGAAGAGAGAAACGTATGATTTGATAAGTTCAAGTTTTATTCTTAATCTTTTAAAATCTTTTTAATGTTATTTATCTTTAATTTAATTTAAGCGTATGGAAGGAAAATGCTATCATGAATAAGGTTAAGGAAACGGAAGGCATAGTTTCGGTTTCTATGGTAACTATGCAGCTTCCAAATGCATCAGATTTATGAGAGTCACTTCAGTCAATGCGTCGTAATAAAAGTGATTCCCGAGAATTTGGAAGGCAAGGTTGTGTTATCGCTTTCACAGCGAGGATGTGACAGTGGTTGGCAAACAGGGAGAAGAAGTATGCAAGGTGTAGGAACATATATAGGAAGATACAAGCATAGAAATCAAAAGCAGTTAAATTTTATTTTATCCGCATAAGTTTATCAACGTTAATAATGCATGCCATATGTCGAAAACGCACCAAAACACGTTTCCTAGTTAATCAGCTCTTTATTCGAAAAATCAACTCACGTAAACCCGTGGCATCACAACATCATCAATTACTAATCGACCGCGTGCCGGATTGTTATTATTTCCTTACAAGATACTTGATACCTAGTATAAAATGCATTTTGAGAGATTGATTGAAGTCATTTCCGGTCATGCATAACAACAACAATAACAACTAAACGATTTAACGCATTTCACACGGTTCCCGAC
>BLAZ01001527.1:14858-17358 GCA_014633955.1 Acropora tenuis
CATACTACCCCTTGACTCTCGACATTTAGCTACACTCGACTATACATATAAAGCATTGAGAAAAGTGTAAAACCAATCACTAGGTATCGTTCCAGATATATTGAAGTTATCAAAAATAACGTACACCAGTTGATAAAGGCGGCGATATTACAGACCCAAAAAACTACCGCCCAATCCCGACTCTCTGTTTTCACTCAAATTTTTGAAAAAAGCTTGTCTACAGGCAATTGTTAAATTATATTGAAAAATATGAAATTCTATATCAACTTCAATTAGGCCTTAGGAAAGGGAGGTCGACTGAACAGGCAATAGCAGAGATCACAGATATTTTAAAGAATACGATTGACAACAACTTCTTTATTAACTGTGGAGTTTTTCTTGATTTTGTAAAAGCGTTTGTTAATGATGATGACTATGGTAATAAAAATAATAAACTTAATTTAAGTATTAAAGAATTATTAATTTAGTATTAAAGCATTGTGATGCAACCAATCCGATGTACTTAAATCAAATTAAATGCTGTCTTTTGATACCAACCCAACTCACTGCCCTTCCCTTTAGATATTATCCTCAAGGCCCCGAAAAAGCTACAGCCCAAGACAAATCTATTAAGGCATTTTTTCTTCCTTCTTTCAAGTGGTAAAGGTCCCATATTCGAGAAGACTCACAGGACACCGTTTTCTGCAAATTGGTTATTTTTATTCTGCTTGCTACAAACTTTTTGGCACTACAGTTGATCAAGTTTTATTCTAATCAGTCAGTTCACTGGAGGATACAACTGGCATCATTCTTTCGCTCACTAGGATGGGCTGAAATAGAGAGGAAACAATAATAACAGCATCAGGCTATCGGAATGGATTTAAATATGCAGCTAAGTGTCTTAATATAGTCTTCACTTTTGCTATCAAATGCCGTTTGAGGTAAGAATTCCAATTCGCATGAGCTAAAATTCGACGCAAGACCACTAATTTTATACATTAGATTCTTAAGCATGAATTGCAACTGCGAAATTGTCGCTTTCCATTGCTGCCTGTAAATTTTCCTTTACGGTCTAGTCTCAGTTTGCAGAAAAGTTCCCCCAAAGGGGACGCTACGTTTTCATGAAAATTTTGTAGTTTTAGTATGATCATGATATGTCTTCAATGCAAAAATTTCAAACTGTTAACTGAGTATTTCATAGAAATAATCACTAAATAGGACTCATACCAACAGCAATGCATTCCAGGAGGGCTTTAGTAAGGGCAGTTCTGCCTTGGAGGCTCGAATTCGTAACATGGAACATGTTCTGGTACATAGATGCCGTCACTGGGGCCTCCACATCGCTGTCCTATTTGAGAGTAAGATGAAATGCATTTGCCAAGTTACAATCCGGAATGAGCAAAATTAGAAAAAAAATGGGAAGTTGGGAATGGCATGGAAACTTACGCTTCATGAAGGTGGGCGCATTTTTAGACCCTTTGCGCAGCGCGAATCCCTGCACACACAAAGCTCCCACCAACAGCAGCAGAAGACAGACGTTCAATTTAACATCCATGGTCAGGTGTCACTGCAATTGTAAACAACTATTGGCATTTTTGTCGTGGCCATGTGATCTTTAATTACCTGGTAAATTTTCATTGAATTTCATAGGGATAGGCGAAAATGGAGGATCTAGTGCTAACATTGCTGGCAGTCCCCGGTTGCCTTTTCCTGTTGCAGGTTCAGGCGATAAATTTTATTATTCTTGCCGCAATATTTCTGAGGAAACGCAAATGATTATCGCAAGGAATTTAACTTGCCTCATTGACATCTGGATCGACTTCAGGCTTCTTTTTTGGCGGCATTTTCACTTTGTCGAACCACGAAACAACACTTACCTTTTTAAATGTTAATGATCATCGCAGTTTTGCTATGCTACTTAAGCAGTAGCGAAAGAAAGGCCTGAAATTTCGGGCCTTTCTTTCGCTACTGTTTAAGTAGCATAGAAAAACTGTGATGATCATTAACATTGAAATTGGTTCCATCCGCGGTTCAAAGGAAATTTCATTCATTTGATAACACTGTGCTTGGTAGCCATTCCGTCACAAATGCTCTCGGAGTTGTGGTTGTGTGTCAATGGTCAGGAATCAGAATATCCCTTCAATGCAAACCCCTACGCGAGAACTGATGAATCCGGAAACATTTACGACTCGGGACTGAAAAATTTCCTAAAGTGTAAACCTGGTCTAAGCGTTGCGAATGGCGCTTGTTGGGAGTTGCTGGAGTTTTGAACTTGAAGAATGGTTAGGATTGGGCAGTTAGGAGTCTCAGTGAGCTAAAGAGATTACAGACTAGTGGCAGTTGTGAGCCTGATATCTTTAACCGAAAAAAACTGAGTGCGATTCTTTCATCTTTTAACTTTTCCACATTGTACTCTGCAATAGCTCCGAAAAAAAAACAAAAACAACAACAACAAAAAAAACAGCACTACACGCAGCAATTACATTTTCATGCCAATTTTAGGGTCTAGATGTTCATGCTG
>BLAZ01001527.1:33667-36167 GCA_014633955.1 Acropora tenuis
AAAGGTCGATATGATCGCGCATGCAATTTTAAACGCTATGTAAGCAGCATCGAAAGAACACCTGAAAAAGGCTCAGAAAGAAGAAGAGTCCCTTTAAATGGAAACTTGAGGTGCATTGTTTTATTTCAATACCAGAAAGAAGAGTTTTTCTTTCTCAAAAAATGAAAATGCATATCTTATGTTATAATAAGCTCTAAAATAAGACGACTCAGATATTACATATACTACACTAAACTATGTTTAAAAATTAGTCTATTAGCAATAAAGCATATTAAACTTGCCTAATTTAGTTTTTGTCTTTGTTTCCTAGGTAAGAGTACGACCTTGTCGATCAGCGTCGCGTCCTCACTTGTCTTTTTGGTCTCTTCAATCACAGTCACAGCAATTTAGTCTAAAAACGGCCTCGGTAGAACTACTCTGTAGCTAATGTTTCTCTCGAGCAACAAATATATTTTTTAGAAAACTTAAAGTAAGGATAACGTCGATGACAGCAAAAACGTCATCTGAAAATGTAACTTCTTTTTTTCACAATCCTGTCTCTATTTTCCAGATCATTTTGCTAATGGAAACGATAGATTTGTGTGGCGTACCGAAGTGATGGCTAATAACAAGTGAATTCATGTTAGAGCTTTTTCTTTAGTATTGTTTTTTTTCGTGTAATGTGTGATTGTTTTGTTACACTACAAATTTGTTATAATTAAATTATCCTTCGTGCATTGAAATCTATAAAAGTCTTTTGCCTTGGTCCCAGGCTCTGTTTTTCATCGCGAACAATCCGTTCGAGTCACGTTGTCTGAGTCGCTCATCCCGATGACGTCAGGATTGGCACGAAAGGCCTGGGAAAAAGTCATACAAGGACTAGGCAATCCCTATAAGGGTCTCGTTTCACCATTTGATCCAGAGGTCATGTCAGCCACAGGGACTATTAAATGGCAGATTTCATAAAAACAAATTGTTGCATACAAATGAAATGAGTGCAACTCTAAAATATGCAGCATTCTTATGCTGTCTCATTCTTTACCCTTTCACTGCTAAGGGGTTCCCCATTGACGAGTAAAATCGTCTGGCGTTAGACAGAGTAAAATCTATAAGTGCCCTGAGCGCTCATTCGGCAGTTGAGGGGTTAAAACATAATCTTGCAGGACGTGTGATTTCAGTAGAGTAATAATATTTGTATTGTCAAGGTTGGTATTCTTGGTTTTCACTCACGTGATGAGACGGCCATGTTGGTGTACAGAACAATGGCAAAATGTCGCTCAAGTTTTGCAGAATAATGGAATCAAATTCCCAAAAGAAATTTTTCGCTATTGTTAAGTACACCAACATGGCCGCCGTGACGTCACGTGAAAACCGAGAATAGGTAATAGCATGACTTGTAGTGGTATTTGGCAATAACAATAACAATATAACTGCCCAAAATACCACGAGCCTCGAATTGAAGCGGCGAATGGTATTGAATAATTTTGAAATATTACGAGCCATTATTATTGCCAAATCCCACGTTCAGGTCATGCTATTAGTTGTTTATAATAGAAGCGGAGAAAGTTTCGCTAACGCACAAGAGACCTATCTTTCGTTACGGTTTAAAAAAACAAAACAAACACAGGCGCCTGCATTCGTAACAATCATTGGAAAAAGAAATGATTTACACTTTTTTGTGAAAATCAGTTCAAAGCATTGAAGGCAAGCAACAGGAAATAGTTCAATGAAAGTATTTTGAATATCGGAGCCATCGCTTTTGCGAATTTTTGCAAATAATCGCGAGAGACATTCGTCCAGTTCTTTGGCTTCGTTCTCGACAATGCGTTGCACTAAAGCCGGGCATATCCACCTGGAAACAAAAAAAAAAAATTGTTCAGAGTGATCAACGATTTTAGTTTCATTCCTGTTCATTGCTACAGCTTTGATTAAACATTGTTTCTAATGACTGACTCTTTGATTTTGCTTCACAAAGCTCTTCTTAGCTATGGCATCGATTTCCCATTGAGCGAGGGAAGATGTGTCGTTGTTGGATAAGGACTTGTCGTCCCGAAAGTCCTTGACGACTTCCTTCAATTCCATAGAAAAGAGATAAGTTATGAACGCAATTTGTGGTTATATTATCTCAATGACCGTAAAAAAGCTTCCTCACTGTTGTTACTTCGGATCTAGAGCCAGAACTCAATGTCATGGGCGGATGACCTCTCAACAAAATTTAATGTGAATCATGCCGGATCTCAATATTCTTCGATTCCTCCTGAAAATCTCACATGGTCTATGGGTAGAAAATCGTATTTTTTTTACGACAGTGTGACCCGCTGACCTCATTTCATACTGCTCACAACATCGTTATACCACGAAGTGCAATTGCTTCACTAATGCGACATCTTTTCACACCGTTTCCAATATCGTATCCTCGAGTACGAAACAAAACCATACGAGAAAATGCAGAAGCATGGCCAATAGCATAAAACAACTTATGATTATCCATCGGTTTTTTTCACAGAAAAACTCTAAATCA
>BLAZ01001533.1:156319-158819 GCA_014633955.1 Acropora tenuis
CGGTCTATCACCACTAAAAAAGGCCTTCTTGAAATAGGCCTGGTCACGTGCTATTACAAATCGGTCAATCGTCCTTTCCGTCTTCTCTAACCTGTGATTTAGGTATAGAGATAGTTGGACGAGCTTATCCACGAAAAAGGGCGTTGCCTGCTTCGGGGTTATACGCGCTTGCAGCTGTTCCGCGGTGACCAAACGAAGGTAGTCCTTCACCAACTTGTCAGCTGCTGGATTGCCTAAGCCCAGCCGTTTATCCCAGCCACCATCCCTTCTTATAGCGTGAAAAATGGCTCTTAGCTTGCCTATATAGGAGTCGACTGTTTTGTAACAGAGCCGTACTGGGCACCCACAAGCAAATCTTCCTTTTTGGCCGAGAAACCGACAACCATTACGATGGACTTGGGTTTTCCCATCTTTATCCTTAAAGGAAGCGGCAAAGATCCCTTGGAGTAACAGTTTATACCGTAACATAACCAGGAAGGGCTGTCAAAAATCCCTCCAGTTCCTTTTTGAGAGAGCCTTTTTGTGTGGAGTAGTTTGTAGCCTTATCAAAATTCAGTAACTGGTCCAACCGGCTATCGATTTCTTTTACTTCAACTACAGGTATCCTAGACTTATCAAAACTTTGATCTTTCAATCTTCTTGCGAACCCACATCGCCGGCAAAAGCGGAAATCTTAGTCGTTGGCATGGGAACAGCTGGGACACATTCCTGAGGGTACCAATAATTTGGCAACCAGCGGAAGGTTCTAGAGTAAAGTAAGAGAAGCAGAAGGTAGTGTTACCTGATTTATTTTAGTTATTCCATGCATTGGACTCTTTTAGGGTGTGAGGGAGAAAACTATCAATGTCGAACTCATACACTTACACTTCATTCTGTTACATTAACTAGTGACATTCTAGCCACGCGACGTCTCAGAGCATTACAATTTACATTGTAGTGAACAACGTGTTCATATAGTTATCTTCTTGTCTATACTCTAGTAGCTGCAAGTTTATTAGGTCTCTTAGTTAAGCTGTATTTTGAAAGCCCAAAGGTCACCAGGAATTCCTCTGCCTGAAACCTTGCCGTCACGGGATGGCTACAATAGCGCGTCCTCGTCACAAACATGAGCCGACTTACGTGCTTTCGTAGAACATCGCTGTAGAAGAGGCCACTAGAACTTCCTCGGATAGGCGTCTACGACCACCATGGTACAAGACTGAGAAAAAGACTGCAGGAATCGCAACACCGGGCCAACCAATATCTCTGGTGGAAACACGTGGGGGCGTTGCATAACTGATCTATGACAGGTCAGATCTTGTGCAAACATGTTGACTCCTAGGGACTCGGCAGCTGGGTAGGGCGTAAAAAGAGGTAGACATACTCCCGATCGGTCTCGCATCGCATTCGAATCGAGTGCCATGAGGTCACACGTGTGCCCCTGGGCCTTGCCAAACGTCTGTTCAACCACCTCCCACAAGCGAGGCGATAATGTGTAATCACCGTATGAGAGTCTACGAGATGGTGCGTCTGCAGGGTTCTTGTGCGTAGGGACATAAACCAGGCGAAGAAGGACATCTAGACCGATAGTAGTAGAAAATAAACGTTTCAGCGTGTCATTCAGTGTACAACTTCTGCTTCCTTGATTTTTCCATGCATGAATTGCCGTCTGGTTGTCGACCATCACATCAATACGCTTATTACGGACTTGATCTTGGAATGCTCGCAAGACTTTTTCAATGGCCAACGCTTCTTTGCAGGCAATGTCGAGCAGTTTCTCCTCTTCAGTCCAATAATCAGACGTTTCCCTCATAGGGGACACGAGTACTCCTCCCCAGCCTGACTGTGAAGCATCTGTGGACAACTTAATCTGGAAGAACCTCTCCTCGCGCCAAGGGAAGGGGCTGTCCCAGTCCTTTAAGAAGAGCCAGTAAGCAATCTCTCTTCGGAGTTCTTCCGTAAGGTGAACTTTCTTCTTGGATCGTAGACCTTTGAAAATCGTTAAGTTCATTTCTCTTGTGTAGAGTCGTGCCGCTGGAACAACCAGAGAGAAGGACACACACTTGTCCGCCAGTCTTTGAAGAGTTCTCACCGACACCAAGTTCGATTTCAATATCTCTTCTATTAATTCTAGGAAATTGCGTTTTTTTTCCGGAATTAAGTGAAAAATCTCTCGATTGGAATCAAGTAGAAAACCAAGGTAGGACACTATTTGGCAGGGTTTCAAAACGGATTTCGACAGCCCAAGGAAATAGCCAAGGCGGATGAGATGAAAGGCAGTCAGAAAGATCGCCGATTTTGCCGCTGCAAAGTTCTTCTCTTCGAGCGTCCTAAGGCCAACATATTCTCCTTTGTTAAGGTCGACTTGAAGCTGGCCGTTGTGTCTATCATCGATGTACAGGAGGCACGGTATGCCAAGGGTGCGCAAATAGCTTGACACAGAAATCCCAATAGAGTGGTATACATAGGGGGAGATCTTCCATCCAAACGGAAGTGTGTTGTACATGAAGTACCACCCACC
>BLAZ01001533.1:169070-174070 GCA_014633955.1 Acropora tenuis
TTCCGTTATACAGCTATTGTCCAAAAGCTATGAAATTGCATGAACAACAAAGTCAGGATGCCTAAGAGCTGACAAATTATTGCTCAAAAAACACGGGGCTGGGTAACTGGCAAAAGGAATCCGATAGCCATGCGAAATGGTATCAAGAGTAAACTGCGGAGCATCTAAGGTAGACGCCCAAAAAACTAACGGAGGACTTAAAACGGCCTTTAACTCCTGCACACACATCGCCGGCACAAAATTATTCTGAAAAACCAATAGAAAGCAAATCACACTCAACTAAAGAATGAGAGTCCTCCCCTTCATCTAGTAACCGCTTGGGATTCCCAAAAGTAATTTACTGTGTTACAAGGGCGACGAAGAAAGACAAGAAGCGGAAGCGGCAGTCTCTTTCCCAGGAATTTCTCATGAGACGTTCAAGGACATACTTAGCTTCTGGTTTTCTTCAGAGTATTGTATTCAACGTTGTATTGCTTTATAAATAGCACTTTAAGCTGTGAATTATGACACAATATATCAGTAATGACACGTGAAGAAAATCTTGCAACTAGCTATTTACCATCTACTTATTTTGTTTATTGCAAAGTCTGAAGTGATAAGTACAACCTCATGAATGACAGGAATTAAACTAGAGCGGGTAAACAAATTCTTCATGATACCAGCCTAAGGGGCCCACATTTGTTAATTTCCGCTTTTGGTTTCACAGTATAGAGATTAAAAAATAACTGAAACAAAAGAACAACAAAACATTCAGTGTCAGCGTTCCATGGAGGTTTATCACGTCTCCTGTTTCCTCCTATTCGCTGTATTGGCCTGATGTGCACAAATTGTGTTTTGCCAACCTCCGATGGTTTTGGAGCCAATTGGAAACCTGTAGAGAAAATAATAATATTAAATGTTTTGGTAAATAACAGTTGCAAGACCAGAAATGCGAGATGTATTAAGTTTTCACACTTTCCTTGGTTTCCTCAGAAAATTGTCACATGTTATTTTAAGGTGAGCCACGTGGTAGGCATTACAACCAATCATCGCATGCAAGAAGTCATTATCACAGTGCTGCTATCAGTAAACATTAAATCAGTCTAAGAATGGACTTACGATCAATTTGGTAGATATATAATGATGAAGTTAATTCACCTTCTAGTCACTCTTCTTTTAAGTTTTATTTTCACGTACGGCGCACCTCACACAAATATCATCGTTATCCAAGAACAACTTAACTCCTTAGGATACTCGGGGATTTCTTCTGATGATAATTATGAGAGTAGTTTTAAGTGCAATGCATGTCAAGTGACGCTAAAGTATCAAAATTATTTCCAAGCCGTTTGGTTACTTAAACGTCATGCGTTGGAAAAGACCCATCAAGTAAGGGCAGGATGGATACTGGACGATCAAAACAACATGAAACGATCAAAACCGAAAGGTTAGGTTTTTTTTATTACCTGGTCCTTTGCTATGTCCATTAAGTCGGCCAGGCGCTCGACCATGCTGGGAGGTGGCAAACCATTGGAAGCCTTGAACACAGCATCAAGGCTTGCCAGTTCAGCCTTATCAAAGTCCTTTCTCTTTTTCGCTGGAACACATTGCTGGCTGGTACTGGCATGGACACCCTCATCCGATTTTTGTTTGCTTTGCCCTGAGTTAGTAAACAGTAGTAAAACAAAGTGAAACTCTTTTTCAGTTGCGGTCATATCACGTCACCCTGCGTGTAAACACAAAAAAAACGTGCAATAAGGAACTGTTAAACGTTTATAAAGATTAATTTTAAATCAGCACTCAAATGATCTAAACATATCACAATGTTATAAACAAATGCTTTACCTTTCATATTTTTCTTATCAAGGAGCTTTTGTTGCTTGTCAGGGCTTGACAAAAATGTCCTCATCTCCCATGGTTCCCGTCCATCGCCCGTCGGTATCGCTTTCAACAGTGCGTTGAGTAGTGAAGACAATGTCCCTTGAGATCTAGAGACAACTTCCCGACCGAAAATTGCCACGGAAAACGTATTTTCTTGCAGTCATTTCTTGACTTTTGCCGAAATTAAAGCTAGACTCTCTGTTGCGTTTACTCCACTGGATTCTTTTTCCGTCTCAACAGCGTTAGACACGTCTAAAAACAAGTTATTGCTATTGATCAAAATAAAATTCGGGCACTAAAAATCTCTTATGTAATGTTATGTCTTATTCATAATGATTTCTGCACGATTAGTATAGCCGGATAACTGAGCTTGACGTACCCTCACAAATCTGTCTTGGTTTCTCGGTATTTCCACTGTGAGCTACAAAAGATAGGTGTTGTTATTTTCGACGCCTATCTTGAATTTGCACAGATTCAGCGAGAAAGTTTGTAGGAAACTGCTTACCTTCAGTTGGTCAGACATTTTATCCCGATTAAAAAGCTGTGTTTTCCGCGACAAAATGAAGATGAACGGACCTCTACTCAGTGTATATTTCACACGTGTACGCGCACGTGCTCCTGAATGAATCAGATGAATTGAGAGTGCCTGAAATCAGCTGGTGAAATGTGACGCTGCTGCAGGACACTTGCGCATGTGGCAGTAAAAGTAATTTAATGTACAGTACGGCACAGTAATGCAATCATTCAGGACCTGACATGTGTGATTGATCCTCGAAAGCATATTTCACGCGCAAAAATTGGGTGTTTAATGGACTAACCAGTAAAGATTTAAGCTTAAACGTATTGAAGTTATTTATGGTTTATAAACGTAACAATAAATGTTTTGGTTTTAACAGGATGTAGACCAAGGACTGATTTTTTTGCTAAGACGAGTGAAGGTGCCTCTCCTTCAGGACTAGTATCATCTACCCCTGCATCATCTCCTAAACCTAGCCAAGGGAGAAATTTAGCGTCGTCCTTGATGGATAAGGACAACATCGACATGGTAAGTAAATTGTTTTTATAGAAAAAAAAATTAAATGCCACACGCCCTGTAAACCCTTACCGCCCTTATTCCCGTTATATTTACTTGAAAGACTTTTGCGCTGGGTGGGAAAGGTAGAGGGGGAGGGGGTCTGTTTTTCATTTTTGATTCTTTTTTTGCTTTGATATTATTGTAGATTACAGCTAACGTTAGGAGCCAAGCGGGAAAAAAGAGTTTGCGGCAAGACTTAGCAGATCTATAGCAAAAGCATGCACCTCTGGCGCATCAGTACAACCTGGACCTGCTGTTACAAAAGCTTCAGTGGACATCCCCGTTGAGAAAATTGTCGGAAAAAATGTTCATAAATTCGAGCGGAAGAAGGTGGCTATGGCAAAGGCTGCACAAAAGGCTGTTTATTCATATACGGTTTTATCTGCCAATTTCGGAGCAAATATAGCTACTCAAATTCTAGCTTCGATAAGAAATGGTGTTGAAAACCTTGAAGAAAAAGCCTTACGCCCTTTAAAGATCGTTCTGGAAATGGCAGACGTGACTAGGGAAGCAATGAGTACAAAGAATGTCCAATGTTTATTACAAGATAGTGTTGAACAGTGTGCCCTCCTTGATCTGTATCGCTCTAAAGTAAATGAATTGAAATCAAAGCTAAAAGATAAAGAAGCGGCTATGGAAGAAATAAAGTTAACCATGGAGCATAGTAATGTCAATCGTGCTGTTCCTGACATAGCTTTGAAAATTGCAGCAATCATGGAAAATAAAGAAGACGACTCTGGCGCACTGGCTTCTTTACTCCAAAATTTCATTCAAAATCGAGGAACAACAGTAAAGAGATGGTCTGATGCAACTAAATCTCTATTCTCTATCATTCTTGATTATGGAGGTCCAGCTTTTGCCAAAATTGTGCAGGACAAAATTGGCGGCCCAAGTCTTCAAACCATGTACCGCACTGCGAGATGTAATTATGCTATTCCCAATAAATTAGAAGAGCAAGTCCTGAGAAGCGCGCGATCGTTCTACAACAAGATTGGTTACGATAGAGTTTTTGCATTCGCTGTAGACGCAACTGGATTTCCACACTGAGGGTCAAGGGAAATAAAATAATAGGATTTGCAACAGAACAGGAAATTACAGTTACCTCAGCTCAGGATATACTCAATGTTGTGAAAAATAAGGAACATGTTTTGGCTAAACAAGCAAACGCATTTATCCTGGCACCACTGCAGGATCACGTTCCTTTTTGGACTGGCTGTTGCCTCAGTTTTTAAAGGCCAAGATCATACACCTGTCAGACATTGGTGTAATCAAGTTATTCTGTGGGGTGCCTGCAATAAAATAACAGTTGTTGGACTTGGGGCGGACGGTGACCCTAAATTCAGGAAATATTACGTTGAACGCTTCAGGAAAACCCAGGAAGAAAGAAATGATGTCATCAGTTTGCATCATGACTCATTCGATTTCAACATTGTAGTGGAAAATTTACGCGACTTGAACGTCGATAATCCCGTCCCAACTGTTATGTTTCCCGATTGCAGACATCTTGTTAAGAAATGGCAAAACCAGCTTCTTAATGTAAAGCGCATTCTCCTTATTGGCAACGGTGTCGCTCAAATAGAACATCTAATGAATGTCTTTGAGAATGACAGAATAAGATCGGGCTTGTGGAAAAGTGACGTTTTCGTCAAAGATAAGCAGAATGTTAAAGCCGCCATGAGAATAATGAAAACAGAAGTTAGAGTGTGCATGAAGGAATGGAGTGACGCAGAAACTACTGGAACAAGAGCGTATTTAAAACTGGGGCGCTCCATATTACAGGCATACACTGAAAGAGACTTGACTGTGCGCGAGCGTGCAAAGCTTGCATGGGCACCCGTGACTTTTTTTGCGATATTGGAGAGCATGGCTACAAATTTCTAACTACGATGTTGAAAATAACTTTATTTCGCAACAAACCTATGACCACACGATCCTCGCAGGACATGGACTTATACTTGTAATGAAAATGTTTTACGTATACTACCCCAGCCACGCATCTCATCCCTGGGCATTTAGATCACAGTGCTGCGAGGAGTTTTTTGCGCAACTGCGATGTTTCTGTAGAGGA
>BLAZ01001533.1:189070-194723 GCA_014633955.1 Acropora tenuis
ACTAAAAGATATAAAGTCACAAAGTACATGTTGATTATTGGACTTTTAGCATGTTTCTTTAAAGGAGAAGGAGAATAAAAGGACTAAGGAGAGGCAGAGGACCAAGAACGAGAACAAGAAGAAAGCGGTAGAGGAGGAGGAAGAAAATCGGAACTTTAAACGAAAGCACTGATGCGACAAACAATTAATTTGTTAAATGTCGTTAAAATGGATATTCCCGGATTTGGATAATTCCACGGAGAGTTTTCCAACTCTACTAACTCTTTCATCTTTAGCGATTGCTCATTGTTCGTTTCATTATTTTAGGTTTTATTCAGTGCCACGCTAACTTACATTCACACTGTGTTTCATTTCCTGTCCAGAAGCCAGCTGAAGTGGTCGCATTCTTTCCACAAATTCGTTTGGCGGAGCCTACCCTTGTGTACCCAGTATGACAGCGGAAGGAGCATTCTGAGCCATAAATATTGTCTTTGGCACAGAATTTGGTGCCTCCAGCGGGAGCAGATAATCTAGGCACGCATCGGACTACTGTGAGAAGGAACAAAGGTGTAACACTTACCTACGCATTTAAGATCCTAAACAGACTCCTTTTTTTTTTTTTTTATCACTGACGGGCATCGCAAGCTAGAGTAGCTTAATCCAGTGCGTATACTAATTTAACTTAACATTAATAAATGATTTTGATCTCCCATCCCACCGTTAAACATTTCATCATGCTTGCTTTACCCACAGTATTGTTGTCGCTGTTTTTCGTTGTTTTGTTGATGTTGTTTTGTTTTGTTTTTTTTCAGAATGCTGTCAGAACTTACTTACAAGCTCATTTAAATGCGTCCATCGAGAATACCTGCTACAGAAAAGAAAGATATGTTTACCCATAATCAACCTTTCTGAATACAAGTGCTTTGAAAGAAGTCCTCTCAATGACGACTCGTGAGTTTACAAAAATGATAAATATAGTTTTCGACAGAGTTACCTGAGATGAAGACTTTAAACTTGCATTCGCCAACGTTTCCAGTTTTATCGGATGCAACATAGCGAATGCTGTGTTCACCAGCGGCAAATCTCTCTCCAGGCTTCTTTCCCGAGTGTGTTACGTTAGGGATGAATTCGGAGTTATCGGTCGCCGTGGGTGCTATCCATGTGATAGTAGTTGACGTGGTACTCCGGTCAGCAGTTTTGTGGAAATTCGAAGGGCAGTTTGAAAAAGTCGGCCCTGAAACGTCTTTGGATTAAAAAAAAAAAAAACAAAAAACAAAAACAAAAGCAAAAAAAACAGAGAAAAGAAATCAGAAGACTTAGACAAAAATTTCCTCACAGAGGAAAAGGAAACCAAAGCTGATTCTCGTTGAAGAATTGCCCTACGTAAGAATTAAAAGAAAAAAAACTAGGTTTTAAAGTGAAACAGGTATTAAGTAAAATAAAAGTTACAAACTAGACACGATACGAAAGTTATGTAATTCGACAGAGAACGAAAAAATAAATACTTACAATGTTACGACTGTTGAAAGAATAAAATAGCGGACCAAATAACAGGGCAGATTAAATCTAGTAGAACTGCGCGTAGCGCGACCGCTTTTACGAAGAGTAGCAAGAGAGCTAAACAACGTGGAACTAAAGGTTATATACACTGATAAATTATGCGAAAACGAAAACTAAGGCGAGCAAAGCATACCAGAGAAACGAAACGTATACAAAGGACATTAATGAACAGGCGAAAGTTAAAAATAAAAGACTACCCGGAAAACAAAGACGCGAGATTTGACAAAAAAGCTAAATAACAGAAAACTAAGAAGAAAAAGTGTTACACTTAGACTCTACAAGGGAGGTCTTCGTATTTAAAGATGATCTTCATTTATTCTAATGAAAAAGTTATTTAACTTTATTTAATAAAGAGGTTTACGATGAAACGATGCAATTTCAAGAAATGCAGACACTAATGTTCTGAAATCTGGAATACCACCGCAAGGGACCGGTTAGCATGGATCGAAATAACGTATAAAAATTTCCTTCATTCGGTCCCATGTTGTAAAAGAACTAGGATAGTACGCGCTCTGTCATTGGTAAGTAGGTTTGTTTAGATGAAAGTATGTTCGCATCAACGACAGTTATGCAAACCCGAGACGCAATCTTGGGTTCGCATAACTTGAAAGACAGAAACAGTTCTTCATGGCTTGATTGTAAATCACCACGTCATCTTGCTCTTTGATCAGAGAGAGGAGGGGCCCAGAAAAAAAAAAGTGTATGACAACATTAGTTAAATCAGATCAATACCAGGATTGACACAAACCTCTGCACGAGGGATTTCCTATTGGAAACCACTTTGTGTTCTAGAGCATGTCTTGAGCCCAGGTCCCACGAGGTGATAGCCACTTTTGCAATAAGGCGGCATTCTGCTGCGTAACCAAGGGAAGCACTTGAGTTCGCGCACGCTGACGAGCTGACGATCAGACCTTCGGATTTTACTGTCATTGCAGGACATGTCACGGCTGTTGAAGAGGGAGGAATAGTGAAAAAGAAAAATAAGGAAAAAAGATGTAACAAGGATAAAAATATCTCCAAACTGCATTCTTTTCTGGGCTACAATAGGGGACAAAACCTTTAGGACAATAGGTCCCTTTCAAATTGTGTTAGAACAAAAGAACAGGATGAGGGGACAAATATTTATTTTCCTTTGTTCAAACAAAGGAAAATGTAAATTTGTCCCCTCAGCCCCGTCTTTCTTCTTTTGTTCTAACACAATTCGAAAGTGGCCTGTTGACACGATCTGCCGTAATTTCTCCCCTCCTCCCCCACCCCCCAGGCAATGTTGTAGTTTGTGCAGGGCTATACACTTTACCCTGTCCTAAACGAATTTTTTCATTCCAACATTGTTTAGGGGGAGGGGAGGGCTATTAGCGGTATCCACGTGGTTAGAGAAGTGCATATTATGCTACATCTGAATATTTGAAAAGTAAAATATGAGAAAGGAAGGTTTTCCATAACAGTTCCAAGGATTTTTGTAGATATCAGTCTAATTACGGCAACAACTGTCTGTGGGCCCTTGAAAAGATTTAGGGTGAGATATAGGTTTAGGGTTTAGGATTAGCGTTAGCACTCACGAAAGCTACACAAAACCATAAGACACAAGCCAATTGTCATTGCAGGATATGTCACGCCTATTAAGAGAAAAGAATAGAGCAAGGAGAGGGAAGGAGGAAAGTTGTAAAGTCAAACCATGATTATCCAAACTGCAGTTTCATCACATAATTTAAAGAAAAAACAGTTTTGTTTTGGCTTGAAATATGGCAAATTGATATTCATGAATCGGACCAGAGAAGCCTTCATAATGGAAAAATACGTATAAGCGAGAGTAAAAATATTTCGGAACTGTATTCTTTTCTGAGCTATATATCAGGCTTACTATTGTAACAACTCTCTCTGAACCCTTGAAAAGATTTCAAAAGTACTCATAAAAACTGCACAAAGTCAGATGAAGGCACGTGCCAATTAGCACGTAAAAGGAAAAAAAGAAATTTATGGCATGTACAGAACGATTTTAACTAATAAAATTCATACCCGATAAACGTTTTAGCTAATAATTTTCCTAGTACCTCGGCACTGGAGCTGCGCCCCAGACCACTCTCGGTTTACCTGACATGTTCTATGAAGAGATCCTCCCTCCACCTCGTATCCCAAAATACAACTGAAGAAGCAGACGGTGCCAAACCTGGAAGTAGGACCACTACAGCCGTACCCTGTCTTCACTGCGTGATCAGTGGCATTTAGCGAGGGACACTCAACAGCTGTAAGAAAAAATGGATGAAACAATTCCTGTTATGCACAGCTTCATTTTTTTCAAAATATGTCTGCTTTGTTCAAAGACATGCATGATAGGTCTATTCAATCGGTGCCGATGATCAGCCATGGCCAACGAATAATGTTTCCTTTGCATGAAACCGTGTACATAACTTTAAAAAAAAATAATAAATAAATATAAAAAATAATGAACCAGAACTTTTTCTAGTTGGATCTGGGGTTGAAATTGGCATAAATATGTTTCCCAGCAACGCCGACAGTTACGGCAACGAAAACGTTGAATTAGGATAATTGCACCTAGTTCTCAATTACTCTCTCTTGTTTACCCTAGCAAATGTGCGCGATCGGCTCAGTATCGCAGTACCAGGAAATGCTTAGGAGTTAAGAAACTAAAACTAAATTTACCGTCGTGTGTTCACCTTATCCACATGCAGTTTTGAATTGGTCATCGAACAAAAGATGTGTACCAAAGTAAACTATATGACACACATGCTATAATTTGTGGCGTTCTCATTGCCACATATAGTCTTTGCTTAATATCATTGATATTAAAATTAATGGCAAATTACAAACAAAAAATAACTGAACCATATGCAAAGATTACGCTTCTGAAATCCTGATACACATTATCGAATTTAAGTCATTCGTTCAATTAAAAGTGTCACATAAAACTGATGTTGAAAATTATCCAGGTGACTTTTTTACCAGGTGCCTCGGCTTTACCGTTGTTCATTTTATTCTCCTACAATATATTTAAAAGATAAATCATTCCCTTCTTCACCTTCACAATAAGTTTTATTTCCTGTCCAACGTACTCGATTTGTTCCAGGTACCTTGTCACAAATTCTAGCAACAGATCCTTTCAGTTCATATCCCTTACTACACTTCAAGTGACAAACTCTTCCGAACACATCGCCACACACTCCAGACTCCAGCTTGCCATTTGTAGGTGGCGACAGCACTTAACATCGAATAACTATTAAGGAAACCAGGAAAAAATCATTTGAGTGGTTGCAGAACAGCACAGTACAAACGTTAAAACGTTTACACAACTGTGATTTTTACCAGATATCAGAATTACAGGAAAGAGCCTTTATCAGCACCAGTTGTGAGAACGCTTGTTTTCTTCTTCTTTTTTTTTTCTTTTTTTCAGCCCTAGGTCTAAGCATTAATAAACTTTATCTACCTTAAACGTTGACCTGGAAGTGACAGAACTTTGTATTTTGCGTTGTATCTACAGCGGTAAAGATCACAGTGTGACTTCCTTCATTAAAGTCGTACAGTGACGTCACAGCCGGGGATGCAGAGACAGTGGCACGATCATTGTCCGTAGCTTTGACTGTGGTTTCCAAGACACCATAGCTGTCGTCTTACCTTTGTTAGCATAGACTGTTTAAGGTAACGGGCAGGATTCTCCAAAAGAAGGTGGCTGTGTGTCTTACGCAAAATAAAATCATAAAGAATAAGTCGTGTATTATTGTAAAATGATTCTAATTCATACAAACTCTTGTTATTAAGCTATAGTAGCTTGATTAGAAAGAGAACACAAACAGCGGACGTCCTGAAACATGGTAACCTTGACAATGGCGCCTAACCTCGTACCTAGATCTCGCGCGATGTATCGAGCACTGACTTGGTTGATGTCGAGAATTCAAATTATTTGATGTAATGACAGAAGAAAACTAAAACACCAATTTCAGTACAGTATTTTGAATGCATATGTCAGGATGCTCCTAAGTATTCACACTTTCCGAGACATATTTCTTTCTGATACTACCTCGTGAGGTGGTTACATTGAGCTCCCTAGATTTTTTTTTTTAATTCAACGTGTCGATGATTAAAAAAAAAAAAAAAAAAA
>BLAZ01001533.1:199739-202239 GCA_014633955.1 Acropora tenuis
GTCACAATCGATTGACCACCGTCTGCTACCGCTGCAGGAACGACCTCCGTTGGCAGGCGTTGGATTGTTACAGTAGCGCCATCTTGTCCTATAACCTCCGTAGCAAGAGACTAAGTACCAGTCGGATGGTTGCCATGGACCCCAATTACCGTCAGTTGGTGCTTAATTGTAGAAAAGAGTAAAGAATGGAGCTTATTTTAATGCTTTCAAAAGCAGAGGCACTGATGTTGAAAGCTAGTTAAAGAAGTAAAACATTGATTAGTAAAAACTTGATTAATATATGTCATAAAATTTAGGCCTGGCCAGGAGAAAGGGGGGTAGTGGGATATCAATGTACCAGATGTTTTCGCCATAACATACCTTGCATACGGAACCCACGCCCGCAGTGCACATAGCAGTCAATCATCATTCGCTCTTTCACCGGGTGCATTTTGGTTGGGCGTAAATGGCTGAGCCGTTTATCTAGCCTGTCCAAAGGACGCGAACAACATCTTTTTTGGCGAGATTTACTCTAATAAGTGCCTTATGAATACATTTTTGCCCTCTTTTTACACTTTACTGGAAAATGACACTCTGGATTCGGCTTAATTAGCCAGAAAAAGCACTTAGCTGAAGTTAGAATCACCGCTTGCGTGCAACCTAGTTTTTGACGAAAAAATTGCCACAAAATGTTCCAATGGTTTTCTGGCCCTTTATTAATTGCACTCACGTGAAGCCACCAAAACTTTTATTGAACATCGCACCGAAGGAAAACCCCTCATAAGATAGCAGGGAGCCGAGGATGAAGTTTTGGACAAAAACCTCAACCCGTACCACCGCAAAGTCAGACTGAGAGAGTTTTACAAAAGAAGGGCTTCTAATGAAAGGCTGCTAGAGTTTCCCTTCCGCATGTGGCTAGAACGGTGCAATCAAGCCTGACGGAGGCCACACACCCGTTTTCAAAAGCGTTGCTTTTTTAAAAACATATGTCATATATATAACTATGCCTTTTTTGCGCTTGTATCTTTTTTGTCAACATCAGAAAAGACATATATGCAAAAAACTGAAAGTAATGGCCACAATGGTATAACTGATGATATGTGTCCATCTTGCTTAAGTCTCTTTTCGACAGTTATACATATATATGATATATATTTCTGAAATAGCAATGTCTTTGTAAACGGATATATGTATATATATATATATATATATATATATATATATATATATATATATATATATATATAATATCACCCAAACTGAGGCAGATGAGGAGAAAGATATATATGTGTATAGAATATCACCCAAACTGAGGCAGATGAGGAGAAAGCGTGATTTTCTAAAAAAAGCAAGCACTGAAGCAGAGCTAAAACTCTAAGGGTTCTAAAGAAGTCAGGACCAGCTGCCTTAGTGAGAGCATCGAGAAGCATAGTGGTGATCTTAAAGAAGCTTGGAAGGTAATAAATAGTTCCCTGGGACGCAATTCGAAAGTGACAGTTGTAAATGAAGTCGTTTATATGAGGGCAAAGATTTTTCAGAAGGGAAAGATATAGCTGAGCCAATGATTAACTACTTTTGTTCCCTACGTAGTAAACTGACATCTAGTATTCCTGACACTGATTTTCAACCAGAGGGCTTTTTATATAAAACTGGTTCAAATTTTTATTGTCGCCCTGTAAGTGAAGGTTACATTCACAGCCTGATTACTAAACTCAAACCCTCGGTGAGTTGCGGATTGGATAACATCTCTAGCAGACTTCTAAAGCTTCGTAGTCCATATTTCCCAAACTCTATATGTAATATTATCAATCAAGTGTTAAGGACTGGAATATTTTCTGGTGACTGGAAAAAGACAAAAGTACTTGTCATTTTTAATTCCGATGACAGATAGCAAACAACTATGGACCGATTTGAATCCTACCTGCCTGCCATGTCGAAAATTATAGAAAGGGTCATGCACACTCAGCTGTTAGAGTATTTCCAGGAATAAAGTCTTTTGACAGACTCAATCTGGATTTAGGCCAAATCATTCAACCTGCACAGCTTTGATAAGTGCAGTAGGCCTTTGGCTTACCAATATGGATGCTGGTAAACTTAATGGTAGTGTCTTTATAGATTTAAAGAAAGCCTTCGACACTGTAGACCATAAGATCTTACTACGTAAACTTTCTTGTTACGGTGTCAATAGCAATGCCCTTCAGTTACTTAAATCATATTTGATTGACAGAAAACACAGTTCTAATGTAAATAGAGTCTTATCCACAGAACAATATGTATCATGTGCCAGTCCCAAAGGTTCTATACTGGGCTCATTATAATTATAATTTATGTAAACGATTTCCCGAAATGCCTACAACATACAATACCTGGTATGTTTGCCGATGGTACGTATATAACTATGGCTCATGAAGATATATCCATAATTGAATGTTCCTTATATAGGGATTTAGCTGCAGTACATGATTGACTTCACGCAAACAAATTAAGTTGCAATACCTCTAAAACTGGTTATGTGACTATT
>BLAZ01001533.1:232408-234908 GCA_014633955.1 Acropora tenuis
ATTATTCTCAATTTTGCATTATCAAGTCTTTCAAAGTAAAGGAGTTACCCCGAAGAACTATGTATCGGAAATTTTCAAGAGACACGGAGGAAAAAATTCATTCAGAATTATCCGAGATCAACTGGGATTTGGCCATGAGAAACTGTGGAGATAGTGTAGATGCTGGTTTTTCTAAATTCTTTAACAGCGTTAACAAAATAGTAAACAAACATGCGCCCCTTCGACCTTTATCAAAGCGCAAAGCCAAGCAATTTTCTAAACCCTGGATCACTAGGGGGATACGTAAGTCAATACAGGTAAAAAATTCTCTATTTGCATCTGGAAATTATGAAAAATATAAACACTATCGCAATAAATTACTTACACTTGTTCGCTGCAGTAAGAAGTCGTACTATCATTCATATTTCAATAATCATATGACAAATGTTAGAAAAACTTGGATCGGGATTAATCATCTCATCGGCCGAAATAAAAGAAGATGTAAGCCTATTGTTGCGAGCCCTAATGTGCTCAATGAATTCTTTTCTTCCGTGGGTCAAACACTTGCGGCATCTGTTCCTCCTGCTAATCATCATTTCGGTGATTATCTCCCTGCTGCTAATTCATCTAGTTCATTCTTCTTCGCGCCAGTCACTCCCATGGAATTCGAAACTGAAATTCTGCTTCTCCCTACTAACAAATCACATGGCTTATACTCTTGTCCTGTTCGCGTATTGAAATCTTCCAGTAGTGTACTCTCTCGACCATTGGCATATATAATGAATAATTCCGTTTTAACAGGACAATATCCATCTAAATTAAAGCACGCAAAAGTTGTTCCCATCTTCAAGGGTGGCGATGAAACGGACCCAAGTAACTACCGTCCCATTTCTCTTCTTTCGCTCTTCAATCGGCTCTTTGAGAAAGTTATGTATAATAGATTAAAACCTTATGTCGAATTAAGTGGACTTCTGTACAATGGCCAGTATGGTTTTCGTGAGAATATGTCAACTCAGCATGCAATTTTGGATATTGTGAATTCGATACAAAGCAATATGGATAACAAATTGTTTACTTGCGGTGTTTTCCTCGACTTCAAAAAGGCTTTTGATACTGTGGATCACTCAATTCTTCTGAGCAAGCTATATCATTACGGTATAAGGGGGCCAGTAAACGAATGGTTTTCATCCTATTTAAATGGCCGTGCCCAAACTACTCAAATTGATAAACAAATATCATCTAAAAGAAATGTGTTAACAGGGGTCCCACAAGGCTCTGTTCTAGGCCCTCTACTTTTCTTGATATATATTAATGATATTTATAATTCTTCTAAGAAGCTTTCTTTTTATTTATTTGCTGATGATACAAACCTGCTGTTTGCTGACAAGGATTTGAAGTCACTAGAAAATGTAATCAACATCGAGTTGCAGAAAGTCTGTGACTGGTTGAATGCTAACAAGCTGACCATAAATGCAAAAAAGTCAAATTTTGTCATCTTTAGACCATCACAAAAGAAGCTTAATTATCAGATTAATATAAGGATATACAACAATGCCTCAAATTGTGATACGTTTCTGGAATGCAAAGATTATGTAAAGTTCCTGGGCGTTCTCATCGATAAAAACTTAACTTGGAAATATCATATTGACTACATTGCTTCTAAAATCAGCAGGGTTGTAGGAATTATATCGCGATTAAGGCACTCTGTCCCTCTGAATACTTTAATCCAAATTTACCGTTCTCTAATCTTCCCTTATACATACTACGGAATTGCTGCCTGGGGCCAGGCTGCCCAGATCTACTTAAGGAAGGTCTTTATCTTACAAAAACGAGCTCTTCGGCTAATGTTCTTTGCTGGTAACAGATCTCATGCTATTCCTTTGTTTGTCTCTGCTGATGTCTTACCACTCAATATGCTTTATTTTGAAACAGTATGTTCCCTTATGCACGACATATCTACCAATTCTGCGCCTCAAAATATCTGTGATCTTTTTACTTGTTCATCTGACGTTCATATATATAACACTAGATTTTCTGATGCTGGTAATTTATACGTTAATAAATCAAGACTAAGACTTCAACTTAATTCGTTTTCCATTTTCGGAGCTAAGCTGTGGAATTGCCTGAAGCCTGAACTGCGTAAACTTAGGAAAAAACCCTTCAAAAATAAACTTCATCAATTTTTGCTTGCGGTACTTGGTAATGAGGATGATTATGTTGATGTCTCTACGTTAATGTTAAAAATTACTAATTATCATTAATTAAGCTCTAGTAGCTCTTATTATTCATTTCTTATGTTATGTGTATTATTATAGTTCTTGCTCTTCTATGTAAATTCTAGCTATCTGTGAATATATGTGTATATCTATTTCTATTATTATTATTATTATTTATTTATTTATTTATTTATTAAACACTGATGTAATTTTATTGTAAATTATACAATCCGCCCCGATTAGCTTTGCTATTTGCGGGTTGTATAAGATTATAAATTTTGTTTTTATAAAATTAATTTAATAAA
>BLAZ01001533.1:239908-242408 GCA_014633955.1 Acropora tenuis
GCATGAATAATCAATGAGTTTGAGAATTGAAAATGATTACACGGAGTCATCGAAACGTTGCGTCCAATTCTTTTGGCTTGTTTTTATCATTAGATGTTTAATTAAGTGTAATTTTATTCGAATATTCTAACTATCCTGAAGTTAAATTGGAACCAGCGCGTCACAGTTAAGAAGACAAAATTGTCATCAAATCCTCACATCTTGATATCCTCAGATCGTCCACACAACTTCAAAACAGGTCATTTCACGTCGTGGAAAGAACAAGAACGCCCGTGAAATGTACAAAAATGGAAACGCGCGCACAAAACGTGCAAAACTTTTTTTTTTCATTGTCAAATGTGCAAATTTGTAACGTTGTTGTTGCTGTGGCTGTCGTGGTTACTTAAGCTCCCTCATATGGCGCTGAATGTTCGTCCTGCTCGCCGATTTTTTGTCTCAGTTGTTCCGGGATGAGTAACAAAGACTGAGCTCCGTCATCATAAGCACGGTATTGGACATCAGTTTTCAACTTCTTGGCTCCGTTTTATTTGTTTCTTGCCGTAGTTTTCTGATAGCTTTCTTGCTGATTATTTGGTAATATCGCCAGGCATTTAATTTGAAACGCTTGAAACAACTCTCGAAGAGGCGCACATTACACAGCGCGAGGTAACCAATGGCCTACAAATCTGGCCTGTGATTCCGCACAAACTTCACCTACTGATCCTCATCTTTTTTACTGCTTGGGAATATATGCGCAGAAATACTAGGACTATAAGAATGGTTGGTATAGCTGATTTGCCCTGGGCCACCAGCCGAACATATCTTACAGTATCTCGCTTTGCCATTGCATCTGACTAGCGAAAAGTGCAACCAGTCGCTCCGTGTGCAAACCACGCGACGTCATTAAGAATCGATGTGTTGCACTAACTACGGCAACTTGGCCATACTCGCGCGCAAAAAAATTACCGATAAAAATGTTTTCATGGCGTTGAAATGTATCTAACTGGTCACTGAAATGTTAGAGTAGCAAGTTACTGCTGTTTTGACGTAGTTATTTTTCGCTTCAGTAGCACTTTAAGTCACGCGACCATTTTGTTTTCTTTTATAGAAAATAGATGTGTCGTTCTTCCCACTCCACCTAATGGCCTAAAAACTGGGTGCTCTGATCCATCATCCGAACAATATGGTACTGTTTGCAGTTTCTCCTGTAAAGCTGGCTACAAGCTGACTGGTTCGTCAAGACGGCAGTGCCTGGAAAACGAGACTTGGAGTGGAATAGATTCATCCTGTCGAGGTTAGGAAAAATGTACTTGACAAATGAAAAATGGCTAAGCTGCATTTTCATACGTGTCGTCGCTGTGTTTTCCAACTCTTAAGCAAAGAATAGTGTACCAAGCCAAGGCTGCCACGTGTGGCAGTATATTGAGTTGACTAAAGCGGTTTAAGAGAAGAGAGCTTTTCCTTGTCGGGTTTAGGCATTAGGTCAGCAGCAGTAATCGCCTGGAAACTGATAGTTATTGACTGATCCCGAGGGGAAGTGAGTTTTGTTTTCAGAGATTCGAGGGAAACAATACTCGCTGATCCCGAAGCACAAAGCCGTTAAGTGCTTTGCTATATGGCAAAACAAATGGATTAAACCGACCATTTTGATTAATGTTAAAAACAAAAGCATTTTTTTAAAAACCTGATGAGATTCCAGCGTCATCATGTCAGCTTCTACTGTTTCTCGTTTGACGTCATAATTTTCGCAATATTGCCCGCTCATGGCATTTGGCGGTAAACAGTTTCATCGTTAAATGTCATGTGACCATCAACTAGGCAATAAAACGGCGCGCTGTAGCGGCAAAAAGGCCAACCATGGCACAAATGCCAATTTAACCTAAAACCACAATAACTGATGAGCTTGACAATAACTGTTTTATCCACCTTTGTAGTTATTTGTGTCCAAAGACGGATCAACTGCGCTCATATCATGGGGAATGGGGGATGGTCGCCGAAAGCTAGAACGTCATCTGAAAACGTAACTTCGCGTTTCTAGAGTAATTTTCTAAATGATTCCTGTCATTGTTCTTGCAAAAAGTGTTCCAATTATCCAGGAATTAAAATTATACAAGCGGTTTGGAGAAAAAAAAGCGAAAATTTGTCGTCATGTGCTTACGACGTCCACATACAGTGATTGCAAAACGGGTCATCTCTCGTCGTAGATTGGTCGAGAACGACTGCGAAATATACAAGAGAGAAAATCGCACGTGCAAAGCGTGTATTACTATTTTTTGTTTTTATATATCTAAATTTGTGACGATCTGGTCGTCGTCGCGGTTGCTTAAGCTCCCTAATAACCCAACTGATAATTTAAATTATTTGTCGCATGGCTCGTTTTCCTCTGTTAATAAAGGCTCGTTATATTGAACAAACCCTGCTGATTAGCAAATGTCTTAAAAGCTAGAGCCAGGACGATAATGTTCCCCTAGGGTAATATTGGAACTGATAATTGCCCTAGGGAATGTTACAAAAATATTTC
>BLAZ01001533.1:247408-252408 GCA_014633955.1 Acropora tenuis
TGTTCTACCAAATGGAACTGTCTGCGTTAAATTTTAAGGCACGACGGAAGATGTCAACTTTATGAAAATATTGCTATTTTGAACATGAAAAATTTGCATTTTTGTGTCCCAACGGAACCCCCCTTGAAAACTAGACAAAATGAACAATGAGGTAAAATAAGATGCGTTTTGAGACTAACCTACTAAAGTGTAAATCACATGAAAAGTTTCAAGGAAATCGGTGATGTAGTCCAAAACGGGCTTGAGGATCTTAGGGAGACAGCCTCTTAAGTAATCGAAAAATGATCATATAAAACTAGATTACTAAAAACGAATACGATGTAAAAATTGATGGTCCCTAAAAATGGTACTCCATATGGTATGCAGAAAACAGGCCACAAAGAGTCTTGAAGATACTGCAAATGTGCGTCCACCTTTTATATTTAGGGCAAATAGCGTTGAAATTGGCGTACCGTGGATTTTGTGAATAACGTTTGTGATTAATTACTAGGTGATCATCCAGGAAGTTTCTTAAAGACCCATGTATACGTTTGTACAAAATGGAACATTTGTCTTTGTTATATTGTTTATAAAAAGGAATCCAGAGTAGCTAATTAAATAGTGCTACCGATGATGCTTGGCGGTCTGTGTGGATGATAACTTGCGTTTCGCGCTTTTGTAACTTTAAAACTCTATTTAATCAACTCAACTCAACTCATGGCAAAGCCAACTCAACTCATGAAAAAACAGTTAAAACCTACGATAAAACAAGTTCAACTCACGGCAAAACAGACTATCTTTAAATCAAGAAACGGGTAATCCATTGAAGGAGATTCGTTATAACAGGGAATCTCCGGAAATGAAACATCGTTTGTTGTAATGTTGCTCGATAAACTTAAGTGTAAATTGCAGTACAACACAAACCAGCTTTATTCACGGCTTTTTTTTATCCTAGGATGTCATTGCAACATTGTTTTTAAAAAGGTTTTGAATAAAGGTGATTCGTGATGTATTGTAATGTACACTTTAGTTTATTGATCAATATCACAGCAAACGACGTTTCCATTTTTAAAGATTCCCCGTTCCCCGTTCCCTCATTCCTTATTCCCCATTCCTAGTTTTAAAAATAGCTTATTTTGCCATGAGTTGAGTTTGTTTTGTGGTAGGTCTGTTTCGTGTTGACGTAAGTTTTGTTGTGGCAGTGACATCTGTGAGCCACCGTAAAAACGCATATTAGACTAATTAAAGTAAGAAACATTGTCTTAGTAATGTACCTTACAGATATTTTTGTACTCACAGAGACAACCTGCCCACCGATGCAGTCTCCAATCAACGGCGTCATAAAGTCTCTCTCATGTGGGTCGTCATTTGGTTCCCAGGTCTCCTTTTCTTGTAACCAGGG
Source organism: Acropora tenuis (assembly GCA_014633955.1). Classification (NCBI taxonomy): domain Eukaryota; kingdom Metazoa; phylum Cnidaria; class Anthozoa; order Scleractinia; family Acroporidae; genus Acropora; species Acropora tenuis. The sequence continues at coordinate 248,790 of BLAZ01001533.1, forward strand.
ATACAGACAGCATGGATCAATTGTTCGTTCATGCCAAGCAGACGGAACGTGGTCAGGCAACACAACTACATGCATCAGTAAGGATAAAACTGAACAGAATTACTCGCAGAACTTACGAAAGATTAGAAATTACTCGCAGAACTTACGAATGATTCGAAAAAAAACAATGTTACTACCACTAGCTAAATATATTATACATTTCACGCATGCGATTTATACTAACCGACTGCTCTTCACGTTGTAAAAGCTGTACCTCTTTCCCTGATATAAAATAGCACTCATTGTCATTGATTTGAACGTAGATTTCGTCTCATAAGTTGGACTGGACCTGAGATTGTCGGAAAGGGTGATTGTTGTCCAGAAAGGGTCCTCCCGTCCACTTTCCTTCTCAGGATTGCACTTAACAGGAGAAATCTGCTTTACCAATAGCAAGCATAAAAGTCGAAATTACCGATGCATCAATGGAAATTGAAGTCGGTTTCATGATTGTAGAATGCATTCGGTTTGTTTGTAATATTCCTGAGACAATTTTTAAATGACCAATCATAATGTCCCTAATTTTAAAGGGGGTACAAACTGAGAGATTTGCGCGGCCTTCTGACAGACCCTCTATTCTTCTCAAATTCTCCCTCCCATCCATTAGCCTCAAAATATCCTAGCTTCCACCTCCTCCCAGACCATTGCATTTTTTAGTTTATAATATTATTAATTTATTCTTAAGCGAGGTTGCTTAAGTTTTTTTTTTTCCCTTTTCTTTAGTTGTCACGTGTCCAGCTATTAAACCGACCTCACATGGAACTGTTTTCCCTTCCTTGTGTAAGACATCGTCTGGAGTGCATTACAAAACAAATTGCTTCTTGACGTGCAATAGTGCAAATCATTATCGACTTGAAGGACCGTCAAAAATATCCTGCCTTGAAAATGGCTCTTGGAGTGAAGACATCAGTGAAATCATCTGCAAAGGTTTGCAATCATTGCAATTACAAAGGTGCTTACTCATGTGATCGTGCAGAGCCATGTGTTTTTTATCCCTTTATTTCTTCAAGCGTTCACTGGGTCACAAGTTCATCCTTCCGTTCGTTCGTTCGTCCGTCCGTCCATCCGTCCGGCCTACTGTCTGTCCGATCATCCGTCCGTCCATCGATCCATCCATACATTCACTCATTTACCCACTCATTCATTCGTCCATTTGTTTTTGCGTTTGTTTATTTGTTTACTTCTTTACTTCTTTTTGTTTGTTTCTGTCTCTTTCTCAGTCCTCTTTTTTTTTTTTTGGTTTGAATGATTTTTTTTCGCAAGAAGTTTTTATCTGCACTTCTCTGCACCTGTTTCCGCCTGTATTGATCAATCCTTAATAGATAATCGCACTGGACGATCAACTTCGTAAGGTTAGGCTGATGTGAATCATACTACCTTCTTTAACAGATATTGCACCTCCCAATATTCAATGCCCGCCGAGCATTGTGGTTGCTACAGAACATGGTCAATCCTATGCAACGGCCACTTGGAATGTCCCCGTTCCCACTGACAACTCCAATGAGCCCTTAAAGTTGAGCGGTTTACGACCCCCGCTGCGCTTGAATGTTGGAAATACTTACATCAGATATGACGTAACAGATTCTGCTGGACTCAGTAGCAGCTGTGTTTTCTTCATTGATGTCAGAGGTACTACTGTATATCAAAGTCTGTAATAGATATCCTATGACTCTCAGGCAATTGGTGTTGCTGCGAATTGATGTTTAACCCTATCGATTTGTTTGATGAATGTCTGACATGCCAGCGCAATATTTTTTAAGTACGATTTCTGCGAAAAATTGCATTTTTTGCAGCTGCGGGAAAACCTGGACATAAGAGTCGCGTTTAGACCTATTCGCTTACCTCAATGTTACACCCAATTCAGATCTCTCGGGGTTAAGGTTCTTTTTAAGTTTCATTTTCATGATAATATAGCATTCACATTTAAATGATGTAGAAATACGTGGAACAAATCGCTTTATTCCCAAAGGTTTTGAATTGGGTACAGCATTGAGTTAGCCGAATCGGTCTATTCAATTTTTCGACACGTAGTCTCTCAAAGACGACGAGAAATTTTGATTAATTTAGTTCAGTTTGGGGCGAATGCAGCGTTACTCTTTGCGATAAACTGCAAAAATTGCAGAGTAGGGTGGCTAAGGTGATCACCAAGAGGAGTTACAATGTGAGTGCTAAAACATTTTCTTACCTCAGTTCGTCAGGTTAATCTCACCAAGCGTCAAAAAAAGATGAGGACCACCCTAATGTTTCAAATATTAAATGGTCTTGCTCGGGATTTTCTAAAGAACTTATTTTCAATTCGCACCACAAAATATAATGTCAGGAACTTCTTTAAAATCTGTTTAAGATAGATTTTAACATCGCGGGCGGCTTCAAACTACAAATTGAACTGCTGTAGAAAACCAATTATTAAAAGTGTATCTGGAATACACACCTGCTTTGCTATCGATGTTTTCCAGAGTAGTATCCAAAGAGAAGGAACAGACAGCATACAATAATAATGAAAATTTGCACACTTTTTGTGGTATTGTGAACTCTCTTTTCATGGAATTCTCTCTAAGTGGAAATCCAAGTGGGTTTGAGCGGGCCACACGTTAGTTATCTATTCGTAACTAACGCTCCGCAAGATGGACACCCTTGTAAAGCGCAAAGCTGTTTTTAGACTCAACGGTGTCTGTGTCTTAAACGCTTTAACTGCCGTAGGCGCACTCATGACACTTGCAGATTTTAATCTGTCTAACGCCAGACGATTTTACTGGTCAATGGGGAACCTCTTGGCAGTGAAAGGGTTAAAAAAAAAAAAACGTTTACTAGCCACCAGGATCGATACACTCAAGATCCTTAACTATGTCTGGTGCTAATGAAACGCTTTAAACATCTTTCAACAGATCGGGAGGCACCAGTCATTGATGGTTGTCCAGGTGATATAAAAATTATATCCATAGACAGATTTCCAAAGCTGGTATTACCTGGAGTTAAGGTCACGGACAATGTCGGTGTCTATCATTTCGTAACAAACATTCAGAATGGAAGTAAAGTCACGTTTGGACGACACCACATCACTTACACTGCGTCAGATAAGGCTGGCAACACGGCACACTGCAAGTTTAACATAACAATAGCCGGTAAGAACAATTTTAAGGGCAGTTCAAGAGATCATAACAGTACATGCAACTTCCATGCATCCGTTATTTATTATTTACGTATTATTATTTCTTTATTATTTTTAATCTTTAGTGAGGATACCAACTTCATTCAAAAGTGCTTTATAAAAGAGTCCTCTCGAAATGCTATTTAGAATACAAAGGCACGCGGAGATATGAGCGCAGCGAGCGAGTGAGATATCGAGTTAAACACGAGAACAGAAATTCTATATCTTCAAGGAACCATGTATCATTTTGCTTATTACATAAACAGCTTACTAACATGATGAAGCCGACTTCATTCCTGTTTCAAAAAGAGAACGAGTTGTCATTCATGGCCATTCATGGCGCTTAGCAGAACGAGTGACATGTCAGCAGCTGATTGGCTAACTTAAACACACGTGCAAAATTTTCGTGTGGTGATACCGTTTTCTTAGCTGTGA
>BLAZ01001533.1:274157-276657 GCA_014633955.1 Acropora tenuis
GCTTAAGACAGCTGCTAAGGTAGAAACAAAGAGAAGGGAAGTGGAACAAACAAACCTAACTGCATCTACTAAGAGAAATAAACTGTTAAATTGCATCAGGGATTTGAAATCCAGGCAGGAATATCCTCCCATTTTAGGTCCATTGATTGATAACATTTATGCTGAGCCATTACATAATGGTAACAACGCTTGGCAACAGTTACATGCACATATTCTTACCCATAGCAATGGTAAAAATTCTATTCCAAGTTCATGCACTGATCTATTTGAATTTCCAGAATGTGCATTAGCTTTGCATTTGGCCACCCTGAAAACAATCGGGGCAACTCGTTTGTACAAGAAAGTAAGAAGTGGTGTGCCCAAGGGTGAAAGGGAAATCTTTCGTATCGTTTTACTGGCAAAGAAACGAAAATCATGTGTCACAAGTTTATGCATCTGTTGCTAGCCATTTCTTTTCCAAATGATACCTCAGTACAACAGCTGCAGATCTGTAGTTTTGCATTTATTAGCTTACAACTGAGAGATGCAGTAAGCAGATTTAGTCGTGTCTCTGTGACTCAGGGAGAAGGACAACAACTCAGGGAATCTTGCAGGAAGTATTTTACTGCGTCAAGCCTTCTTCTAGATTCAGTCACACCCACAGTGTGGACCATTGGTCATGCAATTCCATTTCAGACTGCTATACTTTATAAAAAGTTTGGCATTGGGCTAGGAATTATGCAGGGTCGGGAAGCGAAGCACATTTGCGTAAGTCAGTACTCCAAGCTTGCAACATTGTCCACAAGGTGGCAACATGTGCTGAGACATGATTATATGACAACTGTATGGTTAAGAAAGCAGGACACAAGCAGTTTCTCATACCACCAGAGCAATGACGTCTATGTCCCGAGAGAAGTAGGTGAACCTCTGTATTGTTATTGTGGTTTCATGAAGAATTTTGGAGAAGAAAAATGTTCATTTTGCTCATCAGAATTGTACAAAGGCATAGAAAGGAGTGTTGCAGCTGGGAAATTAGACCAGTACATCTGTAACTTGCTTAGTGTAATGAGCTAGAATGTTGTCTCGAATAGTATTGCAGTGAAACAAAGCAAGTACATATACCTTATTTATAACTTTTGAAAAAGTCAATATGTAGTGCTCATTAGATGTTCTTTGGTTTTAAAGCACAGGGCCTTGTTGAAATCCCCTACCTATTTTGGGGGTATAATTATTTATTTAGTATTTATACATTAGAATTTTTTGTATATACTTAGATTGTTTAAAGAGTATTATACATTTCACTCTTTGAAGGAGTGCATTATTTTATTCAGTATTCCTATGTTAGGACTTATTCCAGTATACTTTCCTCATTCAGAGAGCATGTTTCTTTCAAAAAGACTTCATATGATTTACAAATTTATAATAAACTTCTTTCAACAAGCAAAACTTGGGGAAGTCTGAAACCATATGGTAATAGTTCAACTGCATTATTGCAAAGACAGGTTTCTTGATTCTCCATTACATGTATGTGTGACACTTGCAATAGTGTGTTTGCAGAAGCCAGAGGAAAGCATTAAAATGAGTTTACTTTGAGAAAAATTTCTTTTTCAAGGAGATATTTTCTCTTCCCTAAATCCTTTCGTAATGGTTTTGTTGGCTTCTGCTGTATTTTGTAATAGTTTTAATCAGTTTGACTCCTGAGCATGCTGACCTGCCACTATCTAGGATTTTTTTCTTCCACCCATTTCAGATCATGTGACCACGAAAGTAAAGTATATTGCCTTAAGCTTTTCTCCTTCCTTCCCTGGACCACCTGAACTAGTTGATGTTACACTTGTACTTGTTTTTTTATACTCCATTGGACACAGACTTGAATACAATACCAACCTTTTTTTTTGTGGCTTTGGCTGAACATACAAGCACACAAGAATTTGAATACAGCTGTAGGTATTTTTTTTGGCGGGGGAGTAGCGGGAGTCATCTCGTGTCCCGGCAAGGATCACTTGCCCTGAGCCCATACAAGATTAAATTTCAGGTCATATACAGCATAAAAATGTAAATGAGACCTATCAACCACTCACTCAACTGAAATTGATATTGATCTGGATAAACTCCTGCATATCTGTAGTGCAACCCAGTTGCTTTTTGTATAATCGTCCGATAGGTGTTTGAAAGTATGTTCTCTTTGGATGATTGCCACGATCACAGATATATGTAGATATATGCAAACAATCATATGGGAAATGCTCGTAACAAATTGGGGCAATTAGAACCTATCACAGCATTCAGTACACTAGAATAAAGTAATGAGGGTGGGACACAACAATTTGTGTAGGTGACTGCATGCTCAGATGATAAAGGTTGAAATAGAGACCAGTCAGAGTGAGCCGTACCTTGATCACCTAAACATATTTTAGGGTCACTCAGAAAACCTGGATGATTTTATGTAAACCAAGCTCTACAGATTTGTCACATATTTATCTACAGATTCATGACATATTTGCTGATTCCTGGTGGCTTT
>BLAZ01001533.1:313846-316346 GCA_014633955.1 Acropora tenuis
ATGTCTTAGCGTTCTTCATAAGATCTAATACTTCTAATGTATAACGTAAGCTTAATTTCCCTGAGATTAGAGTGGCTTATCTTTGCATACTTTATGCACGTCTTGATAATATAGAATGGCGAACTCGTTAATAATTAACTCAAAATCCTGCGTTGCGGTCGTTGTTAGCTCGTCATGTTGCTCGTACAGAGTTTAAAGTCCAAACTACGAGCCACAGTTTTTTCTCGAAATTCTGTTCTTTCCTGCGTTTCTTTTCTACCGCATTTATAATGCCCTTTGGGTCATTGTGCGGTCCCTTTTCTTCGGTATATCGGCGTCCTTGACTCAAATTCTCCCTCTGATTGTTTGTATTCTCCTCGCCGCTCTACACCCGATTCATTTTCTGTTTCGGTGGCGATAACTGTTTAGACACTGCTTACCTCGCTTACTCAATCAGCAGAACGGTAACTTTTTCCACTGCCGCGCTCCCAACTTGGTGAGCTGGTCACGCCGCTTTAATCAATGTCAAGATTTTGACAATGACTACTGTTGTTTGTTTAAACATGCCCTCGCGACGCGTGGTGGAAAAAGTTGTTCTTATTCTAGCGCTCGTGTAAGCTGAACTGACGAGAAAACAGTAAATACTCCTACTCCGATATAAACTTCGCGTTTAGCTTAGTAGTTTCTCCTACTTGAACTCAACACTCTCAAGTTACTCATACATATTTGGTGGCGTCACTGAACGAATCACAAGACTAATGGTTACTCATGAGCTAAGCATGTCCAGAAATAGCGAGACAACGTGACACAAATTTTAATTCAGATAGATAAAAACTCGTCATTCCCGGCTGTGAACTCTCTTCAGAATCGAAACACATCAAAGTTTATCCTTTATGGATGTCTTGATTGAGTTGGTAGTTTGCAACGGTTATGGACTGTACTTAGACTGTCACTCCTTACAAAATTCCGTATTATTCCCGGCTCCGACCACTCTTCAGAGCAACATAATTCTTGAAAATTCAGCGTTGCCATATTTGAACTGAAATGCTTGTAAATTTATCCTTGATGGATGTCTTCATTGAGTCGGTAGTTTGCAATAATTCTTTCTGTCGCTAATATCGTTCAAACCTCACAGACAGTAGGTCATATTTTGGTCACACCCCGAAGACACCTCAAAACAACGGCTTTTTTCTTGCCCGATTTGACAAATAAACTATTCTCCCCAACTGTTTTCTACGTCTCCACTTTTTTTACGCTGTCGAAAGTATCATAATTACTGTTCAAGGTGTTTTCAGGTGGATTATTCGGTAGTTACAATTAACCATGGGAAATCGGTTAAACAATGTGAGCGGCATATTGACCGGTTATCAAATTTCGCTCTTGTGTTCTCTTGGGTACTGACTAAACAGAAAGATGATGCAACTCAAGTGTTTAAACGGATTCTTGGAATCCTTTACCAACTTGCTTGTCTCATTCAAGTAGTTACCGTTAAAACAGCTACGATATCGACATTGTATATTCCCTTACCGCCAAGGACAAGAAAGAGCTCTTTTAAAAGTAACGGAAATTTTTCATTTAGAAGTAGACATGTACGCTTCCCACTCACTTGCAGATTTCACTTGTACTGAAAATGGATTAAGTACTTGTTCAACCGAAACGTCGTTGTATACTTCTAAACTCAAAATTGTCGAAATTAATATTATGCAAATTTTACAGTGATTCATGTAGCGTCTTTTAATAAAAACAAAAACAATTGTTGGGCGAAGTTCAGATGAGCTGCAAGAGCTAAGACCTTCAATGATAGAATTTAACGTTCCTGTATCAGTTGTAATACTTGCTATTGAATAAAGTTGGTAAATGTTTGAATATTCGTTCCTCGCTCAACTCCAGAACCGATGAAGCAAACAAAAATCCTCTTCCAGATTGTTTGTGCGGCAAGATATCCGAAGGTACTGCAACGTAGCATATTCAATTGGTACGGCGTGGTCAATCGTGGCTGCTTGGATTGCAATTCAGGCCCTTCAATCAGTTTCCTACACACTACTAAATCAATGAACGTAAGTGATTTGATCCTGTATTTTCTGTCTCACGTGATGGAAATCCAGAACACTTTCTTAGATTTAAAGAGAACGAGACGCCTTAAGGCGTTAACGTGAGATGCATTCCTTGATGAATGGGTACACACAGTCGCTTTGGTTATACGTGGACAATAGAAATTTAATGTTGACTACGAGTAGCAGCACAATGAAAAGAAAACGAGGATTTATTAGGAGACACATCAACAGTGTTAATGTTATAATCTGAACGCTTGTTGGATTTTAACTCAACGCTTGAAATATATATTTATATATATATATTTTTTTTTTAAGCGAACGAAAACAATTGTGCGATGTTCTTTTGACATCGTAGTTAATGTTGATCTTGACGCGTAATTTTATTCTTCATGTATTGAACGTGGTCAAGTGTACTTTGAAGACTGGAGCTAGAACTCAAAGTTACAAAGGTGGTTGAGTCAAAAAAG
>BLAZ01001533.1:389558-391570 GCA_014633955.1 Acropora tenuis
ATATTTTTTTCAGAAAGTAGAGCTCATGCTATCCCATTATTTCTCGATACCAGCGCTCTGCCTGACTATTTCCTATACTATGAAGCAGTGTGCTGCCTTATGCACGATGTCGCTAACCAAATCGCACCCTCTAACATCTTTGACCTCTTCATTAAAACTAGCCACGTGCATCTTATAATACGCGTTCCTCTACATCTCAAAATTATTATCAAAATTTTCTAGACTCGAAGTACAGAACAAAGCTTTCTCTCGCGCAGGACCGAGGCTGGGGAATGAACTTCCGGCTCGTATGCTGTCTCTGCCTATGAAGACATTCAAAAATGAGCTTCATAATTTACTTCTATCGGTCCTAAAACAATGCGATGACTACCTAGACACAGACCAAATTACATTTGCTTTAAAAAAGAGCCATTACATGAAAAGCTGGCTATGAGCATGCCCACACACTGCGTTCTATTGCTGGGATTTAGAACAAAAAATGAGCAAAATTTAATGGAAAAATTATTAAAAGTGAAATCCAATATTTTTTAATTTTTTTTTTCAAAAAAGAAAGAAAAAATTGTAGTAGAGGTATTGTACACAGTTGACCCGCCTAAATTAGATTTACTATTTGTGGGCCAACTGTAAAAAAGTTAAGAATTTTAATGTTATAATGTGACAATAAAGTTCAAAAGTTAAAGTTCAAAAGTTAAAGGTGTAGAGCTTCAAGGTCTGCTTAAACTTCCAATGCAAATTATATTTCTAACAAATCCAGAAAGCTTAGAAAAGCTGGTCCGCATAGCAGCATGGTGTGGCATCTCTGAATAACAAAATTCAACAATTTGTGCTTTGCTGAAGAGACCATGTATCTCGCACGACACGGTCTAGGATTGAAGAACGAAACAATAGGTGATATAATAACAGTAACGCTAGCCTTAAAAAGAATAAAAGCTACAGGTCATGGAGAGCACAGAAAACACTGAGACTTCTGGAAAAGCCACCGTCTTGCTTTTGCAGGAATATAAATCTCCGAGAAATTTAGGCTTGGATCTAGGCCATGCGTGAGTAATAAGTACACTACATTCGACGCATAGCGAGCTTTCTGTGAGACCTAAGATGTCTTCGAGAGTTTTTGCTGATATCCTTAGTGAAGGCGAGGTGTCAAGAGCATATAAAGAAAGTCATCCTTGAGTCGTCGCGTTATTTTTCTGACTTGTCATTTAGTCTTAGCGTAGCCAAAGAATTGGATTTTCCCAAACTAAAAACCGTAAGCGATCCCGCATGCGCAAAGCAAATAAAAATCAGTATGCTGAACAACCGAGAGAAAACAATTTAAAATTTATAAGGAACTTGCCCATCACGAAACAGCCTTACTAGCAAAAGGTCTCTGATTTATTCCAACTCCCCCAGTACCGGCTTCACATAAAAGCCTACTTTTAAGTCTTAACTCGCTATATGCGCTTACAATATATATTTGCTGACTCAGCCGGCAAGCCCCACCCGTTCCACGTTAAATCAAACTGGCAACGGCCACCACAACCAGCATTGGCACTAGAAAGATATTTGGAACGCACGAAATTTGAGAATGCCTCCATCACTTTTTCAAACGAAAAAGATAACCTTTCAGCACAGCAAAGGGAAGCCCTGAGAACACCTAGCGCGAACAAAGAGATCAAGCTCGAAAGAGTGGACAAAGGCACCACAACTGTCATAATGGATACTGGACAAAAAATACAAGAAAGTCTAGAACAAGTCTCCAACGACAATTTCTATAAACCTCTTGAAACACCTATAGTATCCTCGACAATGGCAAAACTTGAAAATATAGTCAAAAATTTGTTTGATAATGGACACATTAACATGTGACCCACTAGTGACTTTCTTCAGGCCAAAACCCTCCGCAAATACTAAAGTTTTACACGCTGACCAAAACACACAAAAACACTCCTGTCGGCCGTCCAATTGTCGTAGCCGTGGCCCAACAGAATGCATCTCCAGTTTTGCTGATTCTCTTTCACAACCGATCGCTCAAA
>BLAZ01001533.1:412692-417692 GCA_014633955.1 Acropora tenuis
AACCGTAAATTCTTTTTTCAAACACAAACAAGCGAATGTTAACGTTGAAAGCCAACGTTTCGGCGTCATCATGACACCATTCTCAAGGCAAAGTGAATAAGTGTTGCGAAGATTTGATTTCAATAGTCTCTACGAATTAGCATAATAACAAAGGTTCAAAGGAACTTTTCAAGTGAATACCTTTTATTTCATTTTATTTTGTGAAAAAATGGCTGCCAATTATAATTAAGTATTATTTCATCTTTGTGCTAATTAGCCTCACTAGCCTCGTCAGCATGCGAAAAATTCAAAAGAATTTTCACACAAAATGAGGCTAATCAGTTCAATTAGCTTTTACTAGATAAAAGAATAATAATTAACGCGCCGTTTATGCATTCGGTGTATGTTATTATGCTTTATGTTTCAAGAAATCATTTTTAATCAAGAATTCTTTTGTCCTTGTAAAATCGTAGAATCTAAAGATTGGTATCTCGGATTGTATGTGTTTAGCATACATTGCTAAATATTTCTTTTTAATCTTTCTTGTAACTTTTTTTTTCCGCAGCAGGTTCCATTCATTCATACATATGACAATCACTACAGCTTTGTCATTCACATACAACACGACTTCACTAATTCGGTTTATACTTTACATACTGCCGAGGTGTGAATTTATGTACTTTATTGAAACTAGAACATCGCTATTTTTAGAAATGAAATAGGCCATTTCGGAGTTCATCTCGGCCTCCATTTCAAAGCGAGGCCGCGAAGCGCAGTGCGAAGTCTTTGTTATGAAAATCAGTTTTCATTCATATTGAAATTAGAACTAGTTATCATAACATAAGTTTGGCACTTAGACTCGCTTTGAAGGAGAGACTGGGGGGAACTCGGAAATGGCCTATTGATCTCCTTTGGCTTATATCACAGTCAAGTCTATATCAAGAGTCGTACTATGTCCTCTACTAAGCAAGTGGAACTCCATGTACATTGCCCTACCACCTAGGTTCAGCCTACTACAAAGGGGTCACCCTCCCATTTGTCAACACTGGCCCTAGGTGAGTCTTGTGGAGGATAGATTACAACCTCTGGCCCCTTATTTTAGGCAAACAATTTTTTATTCTTCATTTCTTTAATCCAAAATGCAGTAAAATGGAACATGGACGTTTTTGGCTTTCATGTTAAAGTTACAAAAACAGTTTGGAAACAGAGATGTGTAAAGCTTCCAAAAACAGTACTTATTCAATAGCACCAACCAAGAAACAGGCAGTCTTCCCCACTGACCTACACTACATGTACGCATAGAAAGTTAAAGTAAAGTTGTAAAAACACATGTCTTTATCGATTAGATGGCTATTAATTGCTTGTAAATCTTTGTAAATTCAGTGGACCCTGTCAATGCAGCACTTATTGGTTGCTGTTACCTAAATCTTACTCACTGGTAGTTGTTATTCTCACAAAACTTTACTCACTCTCCTCACTAATGTGACCAACAGATATGGCATCTGGTCCAGCAGCCTTTGCTTCCTCAAGAAGAGAAAATGCCAACTATGCCCGTCTGTGTCGTCTTCTCATAGATAAAGGGACTGAGGTGCTTCGAAATATCTTTAATGGAATCCATTCTCCAGCTAATTTGCACAAGATTTTATCAAGTTCTTCACCACATTACAGCACATTACAGTGGCTTCAGAAAAGGAGAGTTCTGAATCCCACTCTGTGGGGAAAGCTATCCACCTCGTCATCAGCCGAATTTGATATTACACTTTTGATGGTACTTCTGAGAAATGTATGTGGTCTGAGTCCTCCTATTAGTACTGGCAACTGGGACGTGCTTCCTCCTGAGTCTGATGACAGTACTGAAGCAAATATAGTGAGAATCAAGCACTTCAGAAATGATGTATATGCTCATGCCAGTAAGGCCTCAGTTGATGATGAAACATTTAATCAACTATGGAAGAATATCAGTAATGCAATCATAGGACTTGAATCTGGAAAAAATGTCACTTCATGTGCTACAGCCATCAGCAAAATGAAGACTGAGTGCATGGATCCTGATACTGAAGCTCACTTCCGAGGCTTACTAAATGATTGGAAAAAATATGATGATAACACGAAGGAAATGCTGGAAGAACTTAAAGGTATTATGCGGACGTTCTGATGACATACCATTAGGCACTCTGGTGGATAGAGATTTTGTCTAGGTTAAACTGCTTTGAATGGCAGAGATTTCCAACTTTGAAACATAACACTACCCTAGCCTCGTGTGTCCATGAAACAAAGCCCTAAGACCCACCCACTAAAAGCCGATTAATTCAAGTCAAACTATAAAAGCATGAACGGCTAGTTGTAAGTACACTGTCAAAGTCCAAAAAACGGTTAGGGAAACTTCAAAACGAAGAACCACGCTAGAACGCTTTGTTAAAATCCGATAAACATCAAATTAACCGAATTAAAAGTGGCTGAACAGAGAAAATCAACGGGTTCTTTTTTTTTGAAAGAAAGGGCCGGTTCAAACTACAAAACGAAAACCCTAAGTATTACGCTCTTCTTGTGCTTTAGCGAGGGTCCTCGTTTTCTAGTTTGAGCGGGTCTTTTCTACAAAGCGAACACTCAATTGAATTTCCTTTTTCTAGCTATCTTTTGTAGTTCGGCTTCTGTCAGAGCGTTTTAGTTATGGTCTTGGTTTTGTACTTTAGCCCGGCGTTTTCTTCAAAACGAAGTCCACATCGACTTTCTTTGTTTCGGCTATTTTTAAAACGGTTAAGAAGATTTAATTTCTTTTAACGCGGTCTCCTCTATATAACGAAGACTTCATTGATTTAATGTCTTTTGGACTCTGTCGGTGTATTATATAACTAGCCGTCCTTGTCTTCGTATTTTGAATTGAATTAATTGGCTTTTAGTAGATCTTAGGCTTTGTGTCCTTTTGTCCTCAATCAGTGTTTTATAGGCAGCCCCTTAACCTCATGTTTTCCTGGCTTAATCAAGGGCTTATATATTGTATTATTAAATTCTCAACCTCGGATAATGCATTTCGCGTGCTCTGATTGGTTCCCTCAATCTTGGTTATCAGCTCATATACCTTAGTTTGACCATATATGGTAAATGACATCGCATCTTCATCGAGTTTTTTTCGATTTCGCTCGGATTTTCTCGCTTTTTTCGCTCGTATTTCGCGCTTCAAATTTTTGGAGTTTAAGGAATTTAATAAAACAATTATTCCATTCGCGCTTGTTGGATATGAGACTGGTTATAGCCAACTCGGCGCTACGCGCCTCGTTGGCTATTTACCATCTCATATCCAACGCGCGCTCATAGAATAATTGTTAATTATTGTTGCCGTATGTTGTTGTCCTAAATTCCTGAGTTGAAGTAACTCTTGGCCCTGGTTCATGATGGTGATAGCCCATGCACAAGAACCAGTAAGTGGGTATCTTACTCATCCTGAAGTTCATTATTTTGCATTGCTGTGCAAGTCTTTAAGTTTTATATAGTAAGAAAACCTATGCCTAATTGATTTATTGTTCCGTGATTGCTCATTGAATCATTCTCATTTGTCTCCAAAGGAAGTCATAAGAGAGTCATTGAACAGATTATTCAGATCAAAGGTATTTGTTCTTTAATGAATAGGCCACTTCGGAAAACCCAATATTACTCTTTGTTTGTCTCCCAAAATTTTGCATAAGCATTGTTTCCAGTTTCTTTTGGGACTTACAATGGTCACAAGAGAAAAAAAAAATAATGCTTATGCAAAATTTGGAGGGACAAACAAAGAGTATTAAGGTATTTTGCGAAATGGCCTATTGTAGTTTAATTTGCGAGGTGAAGTTGTTATATAAAAATGGGTCCTAGGTCGGTCTATTGAAGAAGAATTGCAGCAGGGACTTTCACAGTGATGAACAAGCTTGCCTATCAATTCTATTGTCTTTTTTTCATAACACTAATTTTGTTAAGCGAATGAAAGAGCGAAAAGCGCGGCTAATTGACTTACGTTTGTTTACATCTTTTCCTCACGCATTTACATTACTACAACAGTTAACTACTCACCTGAATTCCTGAATGAATTGTGGGAACCCTGTTTGGGAAGAGACGTAATGTACAGGCCATTAAGTGATCTATGGAAGTGGTCTATGGATCAAGTAGATTAATAATAGTGGACCCATGGAGGATTTTGCAAATCCTGAAATTCAATATGATCTTATAACTTAGTTTCACTAACCCTTCGTTCATGTTTTCTTCGCGTTCCAAGTTTGATAAAACGCTAAGACCTCTTAAAATTTCGCCTCCTTCTTCCATTTTTAATTACATTCCTCCATCCTGCCCCTACAGGCGTTTTCATCTCAATCAGACTAAGTTACGCCCACACTTCTTCAGCACCCCGTCATAGTATTTCAGATATTACTGTTCTGATTCATGGGCCCATATTTGGCGTGGTTTTTCTTCCCTGAATAAGAGAGGACGAGACTTTAGGCCTCTCATCTTGGGTGCAACCAAACAACATAATGATGAATACAAGAACGCTAGTCGGTCAGCGACACGTAAGCAATGAAAACGAAAATGCTCGCGTCTCTAAAAACCCAGTCTCTCCTTAAAAACTTGGTATGAAAGAAAGGAAAACTTAGCTAATGAAAATGCAAGGGAAGACTTGACAGTGTGAAAGATCAGTTGGGGTAATTAAATGGTTTCCTGAGAGTACTGAAAATGCGACACTCTCTTAGACAAAGACCAATGCCTATAAAACCTAGAGTAAAATTGCGTAGTAGTGTATTTTTAGGTTCTGTACATGACACACTTTCATGAATCTCCCCCGTATCCCGTTTTATCCTGTATCCCGCATTCAAAACAGAGCATGTCCCGGTGTCGGCATGGTATTTTCATCCAGCATCTCACCCTTAAAGTGTTTCTAATGGTGGACACTCACCTCCGCACGGCTTTTGGAGTGCAAATCATGACATTTGATATCAAATATTTTACTTTCACTGCTCTTTTATTCATGTCTCCATGTTCCAATTTTCCATATTTTT
>BLAZ01001533.1:428370-430870 GCA_014633955.1 Acropora tenuis
CTTTACCCTACGAAAATTCAGTCGGTCAAGGTGTTCACACTGTGCCGTTCAAATTATAGACCGTCACGGTTAAGACTAGAAGCTTATGAATTTTCGTATAGCTAGTGTGGCTCCATATGAACGGAAACCCTGGACGCACGCGCCTTCCATCGGGTTAAGACGGATTCATCGGTCCGGTACCGTGTAAACGAAGCCCGAGAGCTGAAAGCCCGAATGCTAGGGAAGGAACCAATACAAGTTTAGGGCCAATAAAAGTAATGACATGAGGTTATTTGTGCCAAAACAAGATGGCTTCCTCATGCTGAAATCGAATGGCAAGGTGATCGATACCCGCGGGACATCGTAAAATCCACGAGAAAAATACCTGAATAGCCTTTCTTCTCCGAACGCAATTAATTACCAGGTGAACAATTTCATCACCATTGAAAGATTTTAATAAACTGATGACTTTAGTTATAACAGAGCACCTGCAAATGTTCAAAACTAGCCAGTCAAAGTGAGAAGGGAGCAAATGCGCAAAGAGTCCCCTGTGAGTTGAGGTCTCTGAATTAGTCTGAATCATACCTAGACATCACTGCAAAACAAGTTGATTTGAGAACCTTAACTATTTTGCCCCTTACAAAGGTTTCCTATAATAGGGTTTGCGTCTGTGCTCGGATTATCGTTTAGGTGAGGATTAGGGTTACTGTTTACGTCTTCTTGAGGAGAAGAGTGACGAGGACACCTTATGACCTTTATTGTCCGTATTTCTTGGCAGAAGAGGTAGTGAAGTGTACGAGAAAAGCAAAGGGACACTTTGTCATGCTTATTTAAATCAGCATGCATCTAATTGCGTAAATTTTTGGACAAAACTGAAAGTCGAATGTTGTCTTAATATAATATTTTACCTGAAACTATCGACCTCTTTTCCATCGCATTGCTACATCAACGACCCTGTGGCTTCCCTCGGTAACGCCGCTGAAGGACGCTGGCTTCCACCAGATTATGTGAAAGCAATTTTATCCCACTATCGAATGAGCAAATGGTTCGGTTGGAAGTTTTTGTAAGGCAACGTTCACTCAGCTAATAATTTCTGAAACGATGATATCATTCGCTAAAATTTTGGGACACTTCCGAATTTACACTAAGATATCCGAAAAAAACAAACTATTCTACGAGACGTGAAATATATATGAAATTTATATTGTACTGCGGTTGTAGATCCTACAACCGCAGTACAATATGACTTTTGTATATATTTCACATCATTTCACAGCACGGGAAGACATGAACTCCACAAATTGACCTCGCTCTCAATGTCACAGCTTCACATCTCAGTTGGTCGAGCATCGCAGAGGTCACGGGTTCGTGTCCCGTTGAAGCCCTGATATTTTTCAGGCTTCTTCCTTCCAATTGCTTAAATTGGAAAATTTGTTGCGATGATCATTCTTCACTTTCATCTTCCACGTGATAAAAACATCTCTTTAGATAGTCTTCATGCATTAGACTGAGCCTAGAAATGTCGCTCATAGGCTTTTGGCTTAATTTTTTCGTTGGGTATCCTCGAAAGATTATGGGATTCTACGCTCTAATGAAGGGGCAAAAGGTATTGTTCAGTACATGTGTTTACTATGTAAATATACTTTGCAGCTTATTTTATAGTTCATTTACTGTGTTAAGTGTATAAATTTACTTTCGTAATTCTGTAGATATTGCACTTCCTGTAGGAAAAGCGAAGATCCAACGCCGGAATATATCGAGAATCTCAAGCAAATTTAATTTACAGTAAAAATTAATGACACAAAACGACGTTTCGACAGTGCTTCGATCATTACCAAGTAAATATGAGAATAAGAATAATACTAACTTATATACACGAAGAAAAAGAAACAATGGAATAAACATGTGTAAAAAAATGTTATTATCATAATAGCCATACTCTCCATACTTTATACATTTTCAAGTTATTCTATTGTGTCTCTCTCTTATAATGTATAAGCGTACCAAAAAGCAAAAAAGCGATTACGAGTCAACTATCAAAATCTAGCGAGTAGGAATCACGCTGAAATCAGAAATCATGGACCTCATAGGCGTTTTAGTTTCGTTTAAATCTCGTACTCGTAAAATAACAGACCGTTCGTTTGGAAACATTTGAAGGTCAAAATATAAGTTCTATTAGCCTACTTTTTATCCGAAAACCAAGGAGTACGAAATCGGGAGGATTCAATTTTTTGGCTTTTCGAAGAAGCCAGATTTTAAATAGAAGTTAAGAATACATTCGTCAGTTGTAAATTCGTTCTTTTCCAATTATTTCTGTGACATTTGCACGAAACAAAAACTCTTAAATGTGGCTTTCGGTTTTCGCAGAGCAGAATTAAACAAAACGAAACAAATCTGCTCTGGGTTCACGCTACTGGAATATTACTTGTCCCGCATACAACCGTTCGTTTGGAAGCATTTGAAGGTCAAAATACAAGTTCTATCAACATACTTTTTCTTCCCTATACTTTTATGTATATGT
>BLAZ01001533.1:435870-438370 GCA_014633955.1 Acropora tenuis
GTGATCGGTGTGAAGAAGGAAAAGCCTATGGAAATCTCGGCATTGATTCGCAGTTACTGGGTGACTACCGACGAGCCATTGAGTGTCATGAAAAAGATTTGAAAATTGCGATAGAAATCGGTGATAGGGCCGGAGAAGGGAGAGCCCATGCAAATCTCGGCATTGCTTACCAGTCACTGGGTGACTATCGAAAAGCCACCGAGGGTCATGAAAAACATTTAAAAATTGCCATAGAAATCGGTGATCGGGCTGGAGAAGGAAAAGCCTATGGAAACCTTGGCATTGCTTACCAGTCATTGGGTGACTATCAAAAAAACATCGAGTTTCAAGAAAAACATTTAAAAATTGTGATAGGAATCGGTAATCGCGCCGGAGAAGGAAAAGCCTATGGAAATCTTGGCCTTGCTTACCAGTCACTTGGTGACTTTCGAAAAGCCATTGAGTATCAAGAAAAACGTTTGAAAACTGCCATAGAAATCGGTGATCGGGCCGGGAAAGGGAGAGCCTTTGGAAATCTTGGCATAGCTTACCAGTCAAAGGGTGACTATCGAAAAGCCATTGACTGTCATGAAAACCATTTGAAAATTGCTATAGAAATCGGTGATAGAGCCGTAGAAGGGAGAGCCTATGGAAATCTCGGCATTGCTTACCAGTCACTGGGTGACTATCAAAAAGCCACTGAGTGTCATGAAAAACATTTGAAAAGTGCCATAGAAATCGGTGATAGAGCCGGAGAAGGGACAGCCTATGGATATCTCGGTATTTCTTATCAGTCACTGGGTGACTTTCCAAAGGCCGTTGAGTATAAAGAAAAACGTTTGAAAATTGCCATAGAAATCGATGACCGGGCAGGAGGAGGAAAAGCTTTTGGAAGTCTCGGCATTGCTTACCAGTCACTGGGAGACTATCGAAAAGCCATCGAGTATCATAAAAAAGATTTGAAAATTGCATTAGAAATCGGTGATCGCACCGGAGAAGGGAGAGCCTATGGAAACCTCGGCATTGCTTATCAGTCGTTTGCTGACTATAAAAAAGCCATTGAGTGTCATGAAAAGCATTTCAAAATTGCATTGGAAATCAGTGATAGGGCTGGAGAAGGGGGAGCCTATGGAAATCTCGGGATTGCTTACCAGTCACTCGGTGACTATCGAAAAGCATTTGAGTATCATGAAAAATATTTGAAAATTGCGATAGAAATCCGTGATCAGGCTGGAGAAGGAAAAGCCTATGGACATCTTGGCATTGCTTACCAGTCACTGGGTGACTATCGAAAAGCCACTGAGTGTCATGAAAAACATTTGAAAATTGCCATAGAAATCGGTGATCGGTGCGGAGAAGGAAAAGCCTATGGAAATCTTGGCATAGCTTACCAATCACTGGGCGACTACCGAAGAGCCATTGAGTGTCATGAAAAACATTTGAAAATTGCCTTAGAAATCGGTGATAGAGCCGTAGAAGGTAGAGCCTATGGAAATCTCGGCATTGCTTACCAGTCACTGGGTGACTATCGAAAAGCCACTGATTGTCATGAAAAACATTTGAAACTTACCATAGAAATCGGTGATAGGGCCGGAGAAGGGAGAGCCTATGGATATCTCGGTATTGCTTATCAGTCACTGGATGACTTTCCAAAAGCCGTTGAGTATAAAGAAAAACGTTTGAAAATAGCCATAGAAATCGATGACCGGGCAGAACGAGGAAAAGCTTATGGAAGTCTCGGCATTGCTTACCAGTCAATCGGAGACTATCGAAAAGCCATCGAGTATTATAAAAAAGATTTGAAAATTGCATTAGAAATCGGTGATCGGGCTGGAGAAGGGAGAGCCTATGGAAACCTCGGCATTGCTTACCAGTCGCTGGCTGACTATCAAAAAGCCATTGAGTGTCATGAAAAGCATTTCAAAATCGCATTGGAAATCAGTGATAGGGCCGGAGAAGGGAGAGCCTATGGAAATCTCGGCATTGCTTACCAGTCACTGGGTGACTATCGAAAAGCCACTGAGTGTCATGAAAAACATTTGAAAATTGCCATAGAAATCGGTGATCGGGCTGGAGAAGGAAAAGCCTATGGAAATCTTGGCATAGCTTACCAGTCACTGGGTGACTACCGAAGAGCCATTGAGTGTCATGAAAAATATTTGAAAATTGCCATAGAAATCGGTGATCGGGCTGGAGAAGGAAAAGCCTATGGAAATCTCGGCATTGCTTACCAGTCACTGGGTGACTATCGAAAAGCCACTGAGTGTCATGAAAAACATTTGAAAATTGCCATAGAAATCGGTGATCGGGCTGGAGAAGGAAAAGCCTATGGAAATCTTGGCATAGCTTACCAGTCACTGGGTGACTACCGAAGAGCCATTGAGTGTCATGAAAAACATTTGAAAATTGCCATAGAAATCGGTGATAGAGCCGTAGAAGGGAGAGCCTATGGAAATCTCGGCATTGCTTACCAGTCACTGGGTGACTATCGAAAAGCCACTGAGTGTCATGAAAAACATTT
>BLAZ01001533.1:456525-459025 GCA_014633955.1 Acropora tenuis
ACCAAATATGATTGAGAGGAAAAAAGGCTACAGCGTCGCCGTTCTTTTCAGTCTGTGACAAAGGGCAATTCAAAAGACCTAGCCTTCGATACGAGAAGCTTTCCCATTCTAGCTCAATGGCTGTTACAGTAACATGTCACTATATTAATATTCCGAAGATCGTACCCATAGTTACTGTATCGTTCCCGGTATTGCAGGCAGGAGAAAGGCTGATTGGACCGTCAAGAAACTGTATGATATTTGGTACCGTACTTCGACTCTCCAATTTGCGAACCTTTCATCTTCAAATAATTCTTTTCAAAATCTTTACTCTAGTTACGGCTTGCTTTTGTTTGTAACCTCAGGATGATGGCTCGTTCTTGGCTGTGAATCAAATGGAAGCGCAGCAGTCGATTCCTATCCACCGAACTGTTACGCAAGGAAGTATCTTGATTGAAAAGGATCATCTTGGTGTTTGCAGTCCTGAGGAGGACTGTTGCTCCCGACTCACGTTTCAACACCTGTGCGGAAGGCATCTTCAAAGTCAAGTAACAGTTTTACTCAGTTGAAAATTCCAAAACCCTGGTCAGCGATTTGATTGGTCAATAGCTAAAGTAGCCGTTGCTAAAAGTGTGATGTCATTGCCTGTAAAGACGTGACAAAGGAGAAAGCTTATGGAAATAGATGGGTTATAAGATGAGAAATAAACATTGTGTTACTGTTTCCTCTGAAGTAATTGTTTTTAAGGTGCAGGATGAGGTTGACAACGATTTAGGCCAGTTTGTTATAAGTTGGTAAACCAGCCTCAAGTGTAATTCGTTGATAGGTGTCAGGTTAAACACGTAGCAGAGTCCCAGTCGATAGTGTGGCTTATTTTAAGTGCTGTTCGGCGATGTTGCTGTTGAGGTGACCCTTCGTTTAGTAGCTCGTTTGAGCTCGCTTTGTTTGTGGTTAAGTTTCTGCCGCTCTCACCGATATAAGTGGCCTGGCAATCGGAGCATTTGATCCTATAAACTGTTCCAGGTCTGTCTTCAGGTTGATCTTTGCCCTTAACATTAGTGAGTAAGCATGGTAAAGTGAACTTGGGTTTGTATGCAACTCGGATGTTGTAAGGTCGCACTATACGTTTCGGAGGTCCCTCGTACGTAACCTATAGTGGCTGCAGTGGAGTATGAGTTGTTAGAGCTGTCGTTCGGTCTGATGTAAGTATTGCGTTCGATGAAGTCTTTGCTGTATTTTTTCGTAATAAAATCAGTGTTCAAGGGCTTGGTTTCGGTGGTCAAACTGTCGTCTCGGTCGCAAACAATTTGTGCTCTTCTCGTCAAGGTTTGTACCGTATTCGCTTTCTGTAAAGTAGGATTGTAAGATGTTTGGTCAAGTAGTCTGTCAGAGGATGTTGGTTTCTTGTAACAGTGGTTCGCAGGGTGTTGTTTTCGCGTGTTACCAAGCAATCTAGGAAAAGTATCTTACCGTTCTCCTCTATCTCCTTGGTAAACTGGATTCTAGTAGTCTGTTTGTTCAAGTGGTCGTGGAATTCATCGATTTTTCTTTTGTGTATAGCAGTGACCGTATCGTCAATATAACGTAGCCAGAGAGGGAGTGTTTCACTGGAAGTTGCTAGGGCTTGTTCCTCGATGTTTTGCATTAACCCCTTCCCGTCCAAATGAGTGCTCAGGGCACTTATAGATTTTACTCTGTCTAACGCCAGACGATTTTACTCGTCAATGGGGAACCTCTTGGACAGGAAATGGTTAAGAGTGCACCTGAAATATTGTGGCGACATCGAGGGGCAGAAAAGAGTTGAGGTCAAATGATTTTGTAATAGCTGGGTATGGCAACACACCTACTGAGTGGCAAGCTGACCATGACCAAAATGTTCGTGCCTTCTTGGACCGCTGCCGTGAGAAAAACCTCAAGCTACACAAGAATAAAGCAAGGCTGAAGCAACGTGAGATTTCCTTTATCGGTCACATTCTGACATCACAGGACCGCGCCTCAAGCGAGACCCGCGCAAAGTTAAGGCAATTGTTGACCATTCTCGTCCCCATCGCCCTTTCCGTTTCTCTTAGTCGGCGGGGCCTTGGCACGAGAAAACGAAGGGCTCTGAATTTTTTGATTGGCTAATAGAAAACAAAGAGATACTAAACGGAAGTGAAAATGTCCATGTGTGTTTGTTGGTGCGAAGAAAAGAACAGCCGTGCGTTCAACATGGAAAACTTGGCAGAAGACTCTCCCAAAAAAAATGTGTGTTCAACGTTCCCAATAGTTGTCGTTGTTGTTACAAAACGGTTTTAGTTAAGAACCATCCAGTTGATATTTTCGGGGAAAAAAGTATTAAAGAGCCGGAATTGTTAAAAGTGCTTCAGTTATCAACCGGAAAAGAAATTAAGTATGACGATGGTTTGCCGAAAAAACTTTGTCAACCTTAGGAGGATGAAGGATATTATAGAATTCCGCGCTTTGTCGCTGGCAACACTTTCTGCACAGGAATTGTTGATTGGAGAGACTCGTATGAAGCGAA
>BLAZ01001533.1:474677-477177 GCA_014633955.1 Acropora tenuis
ACTGCTATGAGATTAGACAAAAAACTTAGTTAACCTTTACGATTAGGAAATTATCAAATTGTAAATTTATTTGGAGGGTTGTCGATGTACAATGTATAAGACACCAAATAAAGTATGTATGTATGTATGTATGTATACCAGACCCCACTGATGCACAGTCCCTGCGCAGATTCCTAGGCATGGTGAATTATTTGGCCAAATTCAGAAGTAATGAGAAAGCTTACAGGAACGTGTGCTCAGTGGTGTTGGTTTCCTACCCATGCTCAAGCTGTGGCGCGTGTTAAAAAGATGATTATATCTACCCCTGTTCTGTTGCTTACTATGATGTGACGAAACCTTTCGTCATTTAGTGTGAAGCGTCTAAAAGTGGGTTGGGTGCGGCCCTTCTACAAGAAAGGCGCCCTCTAGCTTTCAGCTTCCGTGAGATGTCCCAAACTGAGCAAAACTATGCATTAAACGGAGTTGCTTGCGATAGTCTTCGCTTGCGATAAATTTTAATACTCTATCTTTGAAAAAAGTGATGTAGTTGTGGAGTCAAACCACCGACCACTGGAAACATTATTCAAAAAGCCAATCCTGACCTCACCAAAACGCCTTCAGCATATTCAACTCCGTTTACAGAACTACAACATACTAGCAATAAGTTCACCGAAGTTAAGCGCTGTTGGATGGGGTTGATATCTGGATGGGTGACCATCGGGATAAAATACCCCGTGCTGTACTGCTTGGGAAGTCAGCCTGGCGTAGTGGACATCAATCACGCCTTCCATCTCTACTACAAATGTTGTATGTGGACTGAGTTTCAGTTGATCTCAACCTGATTTCGAGGGTTTTCCCCGGGCACTCCGGTTTCCTCCCTCCTGAAAATCGACTCCCAGTCTAATCCATCTGGCTGTGGTGCTGTGCTCCGAAGTCATATATGGATCGTATTCAGGGGCCGAGCGCCTAGTCGGCTGCACAGCTCCTTCGGTTCGACTTCCTTGAGCTGCGCCCTTGGCAATTCAGTCTACGGACTGCGATAAAGGGTGATTAGCAGGTCAATACATTTACATTTACATTTACATTTACATTTACATTTACATTTATAATTGTTATCTTTCATCTGTTATCATTTCCTAACAATGCTTTCGGTAGATGTTAGCTTTTATTGTTTACAATGTAACCTTCTTCCTTGAAGCCAGAGAGATGTTTTTATTATCAGTTGCACTGAGCCTAATCATCAAGGACAGCAGACTCTGTCAACTTTGCTGGTTCCTTTTTGTGTTTGGTGCGCCGCTTTTCCTTTGGGTGGAGTGTGCATCATTATTCGTATTAAACCAAAACAAAGTTCCTAGCACCTTTAGAGGAAGGCATTTAAATGTAAACGCATAAAAGGATTTTGCAAAATAGTCAGGTTTTGCTGTAAGCCGCACTGTGTGGTTCTAGGTAAAGACAATTTAGGCTTGAGCAGCTGGTGGAGGACCAGGCCACATCGCAATAACTTAAATAAGGATATACGAGAGAATAATGCAAGGACAGCAACGCTTTGGAAGAAAGATAAAAGAGAGATTTGACAATAATTCCAATAGACTTCGAATTTAACCTTCAAAAGCCATGCGTGGAAGTCAAGACTAGCTATTTGGTAAATAAGAAAAACGACTTTTACACTGTCTGATAGGTCAAAGTTGGCCCATTGTTTTCAGCTAAAAGTCTCTTCAACCAGGTTGTAATGAAATTTGCCAGGCAATCGGTTATGAATAATTAATGGTCTCGGCATTCTGCACGATCCCTTGGCCTATACAAATTAGCACATATTGTAAACACTAAGACTTTCTGTGGATTTTGATCTCCTTTTCCTTTTACTTCTCCCCGTTTCTTTGACCTTTTCTTTCCTGTGACTTATTGCCTGTTCAGTTCGCGGAGCATCATCTAAAAGATCTGAATGATTCCTAGAGTGACTCAGAAGCGAGTCCTCGTCCTTGTTAGTCACGTAACAGGGCGCGATAAGCGGTAAAGTAACTGCTATGATTGTCGCTAAAGTTTACTTGTGTGCTAAACTGTCGTCCAGATAACTCCTAACCTGGAGCCATCGCGCTCTTTTAGCTAGCTTAAGGGCCCTATGATAATGGTATACAAATTCATTTCGTCCATACTTTCACAATCGTTGCTATGACCCTCAATTCAAACTACCCAGCGTACAATTCGAATTCCACAGCCATTGTCAAGTCTGGAAAACTACCGAACAAAAAATTTCTCGGGGTGGAATCTTTTCGATATCATTATTACCACACGTAGTAAGATAAACCGTTTTTTTTAGCAGTGTTTTGAAGCAATTCAATACTAAGTCTTGGTAATACCTCTCTAATACTCTGTATACTAGTTAAACAGGTGCGCATCGAATGCGATCAAAGATTCAGCATGACGTTTCCTTTCTAGAAAGCCCTAAAGGGAATTATTTTACTCTTTACGGGCTATTCCTGTCACATGTTACATTAAAAGTACTGACCACACAAGAAAACTT
>BLAZ01001533.1:487177-489677 GCA_014633955.1 Acropora tenuis
TTTTGATCAACTAAATATGTCAAATCACTCCCCGCTAGCTCGGGGAACCGATCGCCATTTTCACACAAGAGGGTAGTTTCAAGTTACGGATGAGCAGATCTGAATATTATTTACACCCAAACACTTATTGGTAAGCAGTTATTTGCAGGTCACGTGGTGAGCTTTCGGCCAATGAAAAGGAAGGAAAAATGTATCGAATGGTAATGCCTCTTATACTATACTCAACAAAATTTAAAGTGTTTCATTGGTCAATAATGAGCGCATAAATAGATTATAGAGTGCAAATGACGGTTAAAAAGTACAATACAAAAGTTGCTATGGAAACTATAGGAGAAGCGCGAAATTTAAACACGGCAAAAAGCAAGATAGCTGAATACCGGTTTGCTTCGTCCGACGAAATAGTTGTTGACTGAAACTAAAAGCAAAAAACAAAAACACGACTATATGAACACAAATGTTGTTGAATGTCTGGGCAAAAGAAAGAAAATTCAACCCTAAACTGGAGAAGTACGAGCACAAAGATCTCGATAAAAAGTTGCAAGTGTTTTACTCTGAAGTACGTACCAAAGATGAATTCTTCTATAATTTTGTTGTGAATATCATAAGCAGAAAATCGAATGATTGTTCGTGCATTTCGTGATATATGGTCACTTGTGATGTTTTTAAGGTTCCCAAATTGCACTCGCCTGCGGCTCGTGCAATTTTGAGACCTTTAAAAACATCACTCGTGCCCATATATATCACGCAATACACTCGTGTTCATAAGATTTCCGATACTTATTCTGCTACTCCTATTGAGAATATATTTACAAATTCATTCATAACGACATAGAGTACTTTTTTTCACGGATATTTCTGATAATTGCCTAGTTTTGCTATTCACTATGAACAAGACTTAAATAGTGTTGCTAAAAAGTACTTTGTTAACTTTCGATGTATTTTTATCGCGAATTCTCCATAAAAATACAGCAAACGTCATGAAATATAATGAACTTCTACGATCAACTGCCTGGCTAAGTATCACCAAATATACCAATATAAAATTAATGCAGTATATTCTTGTTTTCTCAATAAATATTCTGAGAATTTTAACTCTTGTTTTCTCCTAAAAAAGATCAAGGATCACATAAAAAGCCCTGGTTATCCAGCTGTCTTTTAAAGTTCATAAAGGAAAAGAAGAAAAAAACTTGTCGCAAAAAAAAATGTCCTAAGTCCCCTCACTACCATTTAATGAGAGTACTTTCAAAGATATAGAAATAAATCGAACCTTTCTTTACGTCTTGCAAAGTGCTCCTTCTATGAAGCAAAGCTGAAATCTTTAACGTCTAATGTTGAGGGAACTTGGAATATTTTGAACCAAAATATTCATCGATCTAAATATCCTAACAAATTGCCTTCTACCCTTGTGGATTCCAATAACCAAGATATTTCTGATCCGTGCTTAATTGCAAAACAGTTTTGTAATTTATTTAATATCCTGGGGCCCTCCCTTGCTAGAAAGAGTTTAACTTCAGTTCAATCTTATTGCTCTCTTTCCTCCGTGAACGTTCCCTTTTCTCTTTTTTTCTCTGAGTCAGCCACTCAAAGTGAAGTTGTTGAAATTGCTAATTCTCTTCGCATAAATACCACAGCCAGTCATAACAAGGTTCCAATGTTTTCTATGAAAGAATCTATTAAATATATTTCTGAACCTTTGATATATATTATGAATTTATTCATTAACTTTGGTGTTGTTCCTGACCGAATGAAATTGGCTCGCGTTGTTCCTCTCTTCAAATCAGGTAATGAAAGGTTATTTTCTAATTATAGCCCAGTATCTATTTTACCAATTTCTTCGAAATTATTTCAAAAGATAGCTAATAATCCGAAAATAAATTACCTTGATAAGTTATTGGCCCATAATCAGTATGGTTTTACGAAAAACCCACTCTACTTCTTTAGCTTTGTGACATCTACATAATAAAATTACTTCTGCTGTTCATGAGAGAAGGTATACAGCTGGCTTACTTCTTGACTCATCTGAAGCTTTTGATGTCGTTAAGCAGAGTATTAGACTTGGTAAACTTGAGCATTATGGGATCCGTGGACTGGTCTTTGAATCAGGGGTCAAGAGCTATCTTTGCAACAGGCTACAGTATGTTGAATTCAATGGTATTTCATCCTCTTGTAAGGAAATCTTGTGTGGTGTGCCTCAGGGGTCAGTCCTTGGTCCGTTATTCTTTTTAATCTACATTAATGAAAGATGTCACCTTTCCAATCTTTATGACCTTGTCTTATTTACCGATGATACAAATCCTTTTTTTCTCACATAATGATATATAGACTTTAACACGTACTATAAATTCTAAAATGCTTCACTTATCTGACTGGTTTAAAGCAAATAAGTTATCTCTAAATGTTAAGAAATCGAAATATATAATCTTTAAACCAAAGCAAAGAAGAGAAGAATTTGATTTTTTTTTTAGATATGAAAACTATTGGTCACAAGATGACGCGCGTT
>BLAZ01001533.1:504677-509677 GCA_014633955.1 Acropora tenuis
AAGAAGTGATGTTGCCAGAACATACGTACCCAGAAAGAAGGGAGGGAGAGGCCTGTTCAGATGCGAGAGCTGCATGCGGAGAGAAGATCCTGAGCTGCTATGTGAGAAATAGTGAAGAGGCATGACTCAGGGAAGTTGAAGATAGTAATGTAGTTAACATCTCGGAGGCTGAGGACCCAAAGCGATCCCAGGCGATGACAGGGTGAAATATAAGGAAATTGAGAAGGTAGAGAAATACCAACTATTGACAGATGAAATTGCAAAAGTCTGGCATATGCGAAAAGTCATTGTAGTGCTTGTTGTTATTGAGGCCCTTGGAGCTGTATCAGTGAACTTTAAAAAACACATGAAGCAAATTGGCGTGAAAGTGATTTGGAAGTCATCCAGAAAGCAGCATTGCTAGGTACAGAAAAGATACTAAGAAAAGTACTTTCCCTGTAAGAAGAAGGAAGAGAGAGCCCTGGCACCCGTGGTGATTTGTTGTAACCCGCTCCCAAGGACAAAATATATCCTGCCTGAGTCTATAAGAAATAATATAAGGAATAACAATATTGTTGCCAGGTCATCTGTGGCGACCCTTCCTCACCTGTGGTAATAATACACAACAAATTTCGCTGTGACGAAGGGCTGATGTTCAGCTTTCCAAATCTTTCAGTGTGTAAATTCGACTTTTATCAACTCCTTTGATAAAGCCAACTTTTCATGTCTCACTCTCTGACCAACACAGCACCACAGTTTCTTTATAAACTAGAAATTTGTCTTATGATAGATAAGGCTATGACTGGAGTTTAATGAAAGACTACTTTTCACTTCTTCAAGCTTAACGTTGGTTCTCTTTTGATTTCCTTTTTGAAAGAGAATTGAAAACAGAGAGATTTAGTGAGCAATAAAACAAAGTCAGCTAAATGCAGCTCTACATAATGACTTTGTAACAACTTTAACCGTGCCATGCTCCTCTCAAAAATGCTAAGCATGTAAGATCGAAGAGGTGGAGGAACGTGGTCGCCAGCTTATCTGCGGCACCCCAAAAGTAGACCTGACATGCAATGTGTTAGGATTTTGCTGAAAAGTACCTTTCATCTCTCCAAGCTCAAAATGTGTTCTCTCTTGATTTTCTTTGGAAAGCAAAATGAAAAGTTAGTGAATTAGAGAGCATTGAGACAACTTCAACTAGGGGGAATATTTTTAAAATAGATTTAACAGCGCCGTAGTCCTCTCTAAAATGCAAAATATGGATACTTGTAACATGAATGATGAATGCAGGATACAGGATAAAACTGGATACGTTAGGATTCATGAAAGCGGGTCATGTGGAGAACCTAAGAATAAACAATGAAACACTTTTATTCTTGGTTTTATAGGCACTGGTAATTGTATTAGAGAGTATGCCATTTTCTGTACTCTTAGCAAACCATCTATGTACCCCAACTGCCCAGTCACACTGCCACGCCTTCCCTTGCATTAGCAGTAGTATAGGGGGGATGGAAAGACTGACTTTATTCATGTATGCAAATAGATTCAAGGACATCTAAAACCGGTTTTTAGGGGAGGGTTCTTGGTATGGGTGTGGTTTAAAAAGGGAGTTTAATGTGATTCAAAATGTCTTGTTATGGGTGGGGTTTTATGGGGTAAGAATGTGTTATTGAGAAGTACGTGTATGCAGATTTTAGAGTAGATGATTGTTTTATGCCTGATTCCGCGCAACCAGCCAGATAGTGTCGCGTTTATATAAAGAAAGAACGATCGAGAAGTTAGGAACCAATGAGAAGGCATGGTCAAACGAGTTGAAACAAGTTTCAGCTTCGAAAACTAAACCAAACCAGTTTTGAACGTGATTAGCATCTCAATTGGTTCAATTGAGATGTTCAATTCTCAATTGGTGATTTATGAAAAAAAAACCGACACGAGGCAATATTTCATATCGACACAATCTATTTTATTAAATAAACATAAAAATCAAATAAAAAAAATTATTACAATCAAGTTTTATAGCAAATAGGGCCCATTAAAAGCATTGGAAGAAAAAAAAAAAGGAAAACTTGAAAAAACATTTACCCTCCGCCTTGCCCATTATATGTCTCTCATCTCAAAGAAGGTCAATTTTACAAAGCAGCTACTCAAGGCCAGATAAACCAGCTACAAGTAAACGACCCTTTCGACCCAGGCTGCAAAGACAAAACGCTATCGTAGACAATGTCATGAGAGACCTTTCATAGAAAGGGACTTTACACCCTTACAGTACATGAAACCCATGATAACTTCAATGTCATTTTCATTTTAAATAGTTATGTATGCACCGATTTGTGACAATGAATTAAATTGTCTTTACTCCAGACACCTCTTCTAGCATGTAAGTCTTAATCTCTTAAGTCGAAATACACCAATCAAAAAAAGATTCCCTTATAAACATAAAATGGTTCGTTTCACGAGTAAAACGACTTGATTAAAATGTGAGCCTTTAGTGGCCTTAAAATAATTACGCCAAAGAGAAAAAGTCGAAGTATGCTTCGTTTAATACTAAGAGTTATATGTATTTTTCATATATTATGTTAGTGTTAATTTGGTAAAAGAAACATTTAGGGGATACTTACGCTTGCTGTTCATTACATTTTTTAGGCTTACACTTATAGTGGTGTAAGCACGGCGGAGCACCGTCATTTTTCCGTGTGATCCACGCTTCCCCGTAACTTTAAGACATACCATGTCTTGCCCTTTATTCTCGTAAACGTAGTTGAACAAAAAAGAAACATTATCAGGACTCTTTTGTCTTTTAGGATTGAGAGTTCATCGCATTCGCATATTTATAGCTAACTAAGCTCACTGTTTTTTACTTTTTACTTTACGGTTTCACTTATAGCGGTATACATATGGGGGCATAATCATGATGAAGCATATGCTCAAAAATTGATCACCACAAACCCTCGTTTGCACAAAATTATTTACATCATCTGTACATGCAATATTGTTGGCACGTGGCTTTTCTTAACAAATTTGCTCCTTTGGGGTTAAGCTCGTGCTAAAATTTACTTTGAAGACAGAGTTCACCACATTCGTATACATTACATTTTGGTCTTAACGTGGGAAGAAAAAAAATAGGAGATTACAACACTACACTTGCTGTTCTCTCCTATATACGACTTTTTTCCCAAGGTTTCAATTAAAATGGTACAAACATGAGGGGATAACTACTTTTAAAGGCTTCAGTTGAAATGGAAGCAGATTACTAAGTTAAAACGAAGCTTTTTTTCTTAGTCAAATTTGTCATCCTTTTTCGTGGATTGTAGGAGACTGACTGGGTGGATTTCGCTATTCTCAAACACTTCTTTGCAATGGATCGCAACCTATCGCACAAATAGAACACGGTTCTGTCCCTTCGATCGCCTGCGATCGCGATCGCGATCGCACTCGATCCACACTATCGTAGAGATGCTCACAAATAATCGCAGACGATCGCTGGCCATCGAGTGCGACTCGCACTATTACCCTCGTAATTGAAATTAACCTTGTATTGAGTTAATAGTGGTTTACACAAAAATAGAGCATGTTGATATGAACTAATGCCTCGTGTCGGTAGCTTTTCCCTTTGGAGGCTTGTTACAGCAAAGTGAAAACCAGTTTGACAGGTTTGTCTAGTTTGCAATATAAACAGAAGCAGAATGCTAATCACATTCAAAACTGGTTTGGTTTAGTTTTTGTAGCTAAAACTTGTTTTAACTCGTTTGACCGTGCCTCTTCATTGGTTTTTAGCTTCTCCACTGTTCTTTCCCTATATAATTGCGACACTATCCAGCTGGTTGGGCTTAGTCGTATCACCAGGCATAAAACAATCATCTACTCTAAAACTTGCATACACTTACATCTCAATAACACATTATATTATCCCATTAAACTCCACTCATTCCAAGACATTTTAAATATCAATAACTCCCTCGCAAAACCATACCCATACCAAGAGCCTCCTTAAAAACCGGTTTTGGATGCCCTCGAATCTATTTGCCTACATGAATAAAATTAATCTATCCATCCCCCCTATACTACTATTAGCTCTGTTTCCTTCCTTTTATACCAAGTTTTTAGGAGAGACTGGGTTTCTAGGGAAAGAGCATTTACATTTTGGCTGCTTACGATTCGCTGGTAGACATGTTCTTTTCACCGGGTTGTTGTCTGATAGAAATGGTTACACCCCCGATGAGAGGCTTAATGTCTCGACCTCTCTTATTCAAGGCAGAAAAATCACGCCAAATAAGGGCCCATGGATCAGAACACTAATATCTGAAATATGGCAGTATGCTGAAGAAATCATTATGGACATAACCTAGTAAGATTGAGATGAAAATGCTTGTAGGGGCAAGATGGAGGATTGCAATCAAAAATTGAGGAAGGGGCGGAATTTTAAGAATTTGGAACATGAAAAAACCATGAACGAAGAATTAGTGAAACTAAGTTATAACATCACATTGAAATTTAGCATTTGCAAAATCCTGCATGGGTCCACCACTATTAATCTACTTGGTTATAGACTGTCCATCAGGTCTCTTTCCAAACAGATTTCTCACAATTCATTCAGGAATTTAGGTGAGTAAGACGAGTTAACTGTTACGGTAATGCAAAGGCGCAGGAAATGATGCAAACAAACGTTGACAGTCAATTAGACAGACTTTTCCGTGTCTTTTATTCGCTTAAATAAAATAAATGTTACATACTGTGAAAGTTCCTGCTGGAATTCAACCGATACTGCAAATTACGATTCATTATTATAGAACACTTTCATCGCCGAAAGTAAACTATAATTCATTAAAGAACAAATACCTTTGATCTTGATAATCTGTTCAATGGCTCTCTCTTGATTTCCTTTGGAGACAAATGAGAATGATTCAATGAGCAATAATGGAACAATAAATCAATTAGGCTTAGCTCTTCTTACCGAATGAAACAAATATTTGAACAGCAAAGAAAAATGTAGCTTCAGAAAGAGTAAGGCGCATAGATATCCACTTAAT
>BLAZ01001533.1:512177-514663 GCA_014633955.1 Acropora tenuis
TTAATTTAGATGTAAATGTGAGTTCCTGAAACGCAAACTTTTACCAAGAGTGACGCAAATCTACGTTGGTAAAAATTGTCTTTTAGATTTTGCTGAAATGCGTGATGTGCGTGACTTGGGATGATAAGTTAAGAACGATCAAAATTGCTATACTGTCGGTTGCATTTGATCGTGAACAGCTTGAGCCATTTCAAAGATTTTCTGAAGCTTGCTTCTTGTTTTCGAGGCCAATGAAAATAAGAAGTTTACTTCAAATGTATTTATTTTCCCTGGTGATTTTATGAAAATATTACGAAGCAGACAGGGAGACAAGGTCGCGCCACATGTCAGCTCATCTTATGGCTCGTTTTGCACCTTTTTTCTTGACGATGTTTTATTGCAATGTTTGGCGAACTAAGCGTTTTGATAACTTAACCGTAAAAGGGTTTAATCTGCACTGGTGTAAAAGCAATGTTAGGAAGCCTGCTGAACAAAATTTATTTAGTATCAGCAGTTCAAATTTGTGATCGCCCGTGCGCAACATTGACATTCCTTTGTTAGCCACGTTCCATTCACATCGTGTTTGCGATATTGCAGTACTTTGTTGCAGTAAAGTTGCCAAGTGAAATTCTCAGGATCAATTTATCGCCCCGACGTTTCGTATTGGTTACAGGTAAAGTGTTCTTTATTGTCAGTCCAATTTTTTTTGGCCACAAGGTGAACTATTTACTTGGTGGAGTAGAGTGGTCAAAATAGAGCTTGTAATTGAGAATGTCAACTGCCTTGTGCGTAAAAAAGACTTGTGAACACACAAACCAATTTGCTCATTGGGTCAAGTCAGATGGCACTCGTTGTAAGGTAAACTTTAAGTGGAGTTACATGTTGGGGGTGCGAGCAATCTTGTGCATAGTGCATATGCCGAGCAAGATTCGCGGAACGGAATGGAGCGGTGGTATTTGAAGCCAAAATATCTGTGTACTTGAATGCCTCCAGTGTGATGAAAACAATCAAGTATTTGTCCTTCAGTCCGGAAACAAGAGATGTTGCCGACAAATCGTTGCCAGTGGCATGTCACACTTCTACTTTTGTGGGAATCGTCAAGAAACTACTAATATCAGAACGCAAGATACTTTAAAAAGTGCAGCTCTTTGTACGGTGTTGGGCAACAAGTTTTTATTTAACGCACGTCAGGACACTGCATGCATGCAGATCCGAAATGATTGGTGAGATATTATAGCGAGATTTTATATTTGGAATAAATTGTTCTTTCACACAAGAAAGGAAAATACTGTGATGCTTGGTAAAAAACTAAAACAAACTTTTATTTACTGGTTTGATTATATACAAAAACTGAAGTACAGATAGGCCGATAAAGTTGCTGTTTGTAATATTATAATATGCTAGGGTCTGCACATGTTGCGTGACAAAATTGACTGTGTGTCAGACACGCTCTCAACTGTCGGTGGAGAAAGAGTGGTATTCTCTGGATGGAACATTTTTAAATGCAGCCAATAGGCAAAAATCTAAACAACGTTTCATTATTATTGATCCAAAGAGAATCCATTTTTTGGACAAGGAAGTTTAAGTTGGATCTGTGTACTGATACTGTAATATCGTTATATCGGGGAATCGAAGATTTCACGCCCGGTGCCCCAAAAACTCATCGTTATATCGGGAATATCGTTATCGCGGCTATGTCCCATACATTTTACTGTAACTTTTGCCGGGATATAGTATATTCGTTATATCAGGGATGTATCGGGGTTCCACTGTATGAAGTTTTTCACAGAGGAAAGGTTGATTTGAATTCAGTGAAATTTGAGACTCAATCGATTGTTCAAATCGAATGTCATTCGGAACACACGCATGTAAGAGACAGTCTTTTTACCGCCATAATTTCAAAAAGGAAATTTGCAGCAGCCATAGGATAGTTGACTTCTACAGTTAGCCGCTTTCTCTGCAAAATTACAGGAAAATTCCATGTATTTGATGTTTCTTCTCAAATTCAAACCGATATGTACGTGCTGGAGTTGCGTGCATACGAGCTAAAGATCATGTTAACGTTCAACAATTCATTTAAAGATTTCATAGTAACTAACAGCAGCGGCTCCGTGAATGATTCCAAACGGCCTGCGGCGGTTTCACTGAACGCGTTGTCAATGTTTGACAACGCATTGACAATGTTTTGAAGATGCTTTTTAAATGGATTTTGCAATGCATTTTGCTTTCGTTGAAATGCATTGGCAACGTTTCAAAACGCATTGGAAATGCTCTTCAACGCATTTTCAACGCGTTGAAAATGCATTACAACGAAAAAACGCTTCAACGCTATTTTCGTTAAGCCTGCTTTTCCCAAATAGGGTCATTATGAAACACAACTTACCTACACATCCAAATTAACGAATTAGTTTGCTTGTTAGGCAATAAAAACTCGAGCGGAAATTGGAAAGAGTGACTCCCATTTTTAAAAAGGTCAAAAGGGATGACCCCAATAATTATCGACCAAT
>BLAZ01001534.1:56298-58798 GCA_014633955.1 Acropora tenuis
ATGGAACCACTCCAGTGAAGAGACAAGCATCAAGAGCAAACACAGTAAAGTTTGAATGAAATAAAAATATATTTCATTCATTTAACCATAGTTAGTATGCCTTAATTTACATAGAGTTAAGTTTTAACAGTCATCAATGAACATCTTTAATATTAATTTTGCCCAAACTTGTGCATCTGTCTTTTGCAGTTGTAAAAATGTTACCATGTAAACGTTGTTTAAGCACCATATTTATTGTAGATAAGTAAGGTGAGAGGAAGCCACTAGAGCTAGCGAAATAAAAATATATCTATTAATCCAGATCGGTTTGAGCAGCAATTCACAAAAACTGCGAATGAAATCCCCTGTTGACGCTCCCATGGCTTTTAAACGCTCCCAGGGCTTTTTAAATTATGAAAAGACCATGAAACTCTTGAAAACCCAGGCCGCCACAAAACAATATAAGCAGTCTCTCCATAAAATGTCCTCAAACGGTGGCAATCGAGGCTAGCGTAGGCTGAATAGCGATAAAAACTCCAAAACAAGATGGCGGTCGTGATGATGGAACTCGTTCAGCTGGTTAGAGGTAGGACAACCTGAAATCAAGCGAAAAGTGTCGAAATACTCCCACCAGAGCGGAAAAACAGTCTGTTCAGCGTATGACCAAACCTGCTATGGATGTGGTAGGAGGAGCCACTTCCAAGCCGTGCCTATGTCTAACGGACAAGGGAGAGAGCCGAAACAGGAGCCCTTAGACCAAAACGAAGCTTTTGACGATAATCCAGTGACAAGGATGAAAAGCATAGCTTCTCGTTAAGTACAAAGCAATGCCCTAAAAATAAACTCCTTGTTAAAAATCAAAGCGCAAGGAACACTTGTAATCATAATGGGGAATGGGGGACGTAAGGGATTGCGGTGATGAGGTGGCTTTGTATCTTAATGGCGGACTGTGGGGCGATTATTGATGTCCTGGATGAAGAGGATTACCAGACTAGAAAAGACCGGAATGAAGATTCTCACCTCCTAATCGAAGAGCCCACTGAGCGTTCTCAGAAAGTTTAACGGAATATTGGAGTCAGACCCTAAGAAGATCAACGTCAGGCCTTAAGTCGTCAAGGTACTGTGTGGCTTTCTGTTAAGCTATAAAATCTCTCAAGGTCTCCTTCAAATAGTGCAGTCAAAACAAAGCCCTCGCAATTTAAGAATGAGATAACACGTCTGCTATTGGACGCTAGAGGAATATGACGACGTATTGGGAGATCGAGGTGAGGGTAATGCTATGGAGTGTAGCTACACATCGATGTGAACGTCCCGCCAATCGGCATAACCACATCGTCTAGTACCATTCACGTGCGTAAGCATCTTGAAGAGCAGTTAAGACACGACATAGAGCAAGATATGATAGAGTACCCACACCTAAGGTATCAATCATTGACGTTGCGCCGAACCAAAGTTATCAGGAAAGATTTGAGTAAGAGTCGACTAGCTTCAAGCGAGCCGAGCCCTCAAATAGGTGTTACTTAAATGGCACCAAGATATTCAGAAAGCTGGACTCAACCAAGGGTACGATCGGCTCTTCCTAGCACCTAAGTCCGGACACATTACCACATTCGACACCCACATGGCCCTCAAGCGTTACAAGCGCTTAAATTTCAGCATCTCAAGTACGGCTTAGACCTTCCAGAATGTGATCGGCGGGAGGAGGTCATCGTTGCCGCAATCAACATCAGCGACAACATTCTGGTCTTTTCTTTAAAGGTAAGATCGTCACATACGTAAATTTCATGTAATTATATCATGTATATAGATATTCTGGTCTTTGGCAAGGATCAAGAGGAACACAACGCGAACCTAAGGGCTGTTTTCAAACAACCAAGAAAAAAAAAACACCCTCAACAAAGGCAAGTGCGATTATGGCAAGAAGAAGTTTCAATTTTTGGGGCTTGTTTTCCCTGACGATGGCATATCGTCCGATCCTAACAATGTGGAAGGTGTGGTCATCTTAAAGCACCAAGCTCTTCGTCTGAAGTACAAAGTTTGCTGAGAATGACGAAGTATTAATTAATGAAACGCTATCCGAGATTAAGACACCCGAGGCAATCCAAAAGGGTGACTGACATCTTGTCAGCAAGTCTTTCTATTGACACAGCTGACTTTCGCTTGCTAGAAAAGATGAAAGACGTCTTTACCACTTAACACATCTGGCAACCTTATTCTCCGCGGAACCCGCGTAGACGTCCCGAAAACCCCACAAAGAAATGCAGTCGAGCTTGCACGTGAAGGCCATCAAGGTCTGGTGAAACCAAGTCGCTGCTACGAGGGAGGGTTTGGTTTCCAAACATCGACTAGCGGGTGATGAGGAGCGTGGTAAAGAAGTGTAAAGAAGAGAACCCTTTCAGATATCGGCACTTCCCGATGCACTCGAGCTCTAAACGCATATTATCGTGGGATTTGCAGGGAAGCGGGACAAAGATTATCTACTCGTAATAACTAATGACTGCTAAGGATACCCAATGATAAA
>BLAZ01001537.1:5531-8031 GCA_014633955.1 Acropora tenuis
CGGCATTTGCTTTTTGCAATTTTTTTACAAATCGCCCCTCACTTAAATGCATTCCATACATTCATTCCATTAGATCCTGTACTGAATTATTGTTTATAAAAATTGTAAATACAATTTAATAAATAAATACTCAAAGATAATGTAAAATGGTTCTTAACCACACTGCCACAAATTCACAATCTCCTCCTTCGAATTCATCAAAGTTTGATTTATCAACTCATGTGGAAATGTAACATGAAATCAAGACTACAGATCAGATTCCCCATCCCCTATGAGTGGTTATCAAATGCCCTAGCCCTGGGAAGACGAAGGTGATCAAATTCTCTGGGTATTCCCAGAAAGGGGGGGGGGGCATGTTGAAGTTTCAATTTGACTGGTACATAAGTGTATCTTTGACGCCAGCATATTTCTACAATGTGCTGTGTATGGGGCTAGAGTGAGCTTTAATTTGCAGAAATAATTATTACTCTTGGAAATGATTTGTTTGCAGAGGAAGATCTAGATTGTGGTGCAAGCCTGAAAGAGATGATCATTATACAAAGCAAACATATGGCAGACAACTTTGCTTCAGCACTGTTGGTCATCGGAGGGTTAGGCCTGGTGCTGCACTATCAAATGCTATCTGAATTGTACGATGGAGTGCCATTGGTCATGGCTTATGGGCTTCCTGTCTCGGGGAAATCCCTTGCTGTTCAAATCGCAATGTCTGTCATCGGGGAAGATATTGTCATTTCAATGTTATCTACAGTAGTGTGAATTGGTGGTAATTATATCGTAATTTAAATCACACAAAAGTTGTACTTGGAAACAACTGACATCTTGAAATGTTGATCCTTAATCCCATAGGTTACTAATGTGCACACCAAGCTTTTTGCCAAGTGACTTCTGTGTATTTTTGGTGTTATGCATTAATTTTCATAAATGCAATTGATTACGCTTATTTTCAATGAACTTCTTTCGTGGATTTCATTCACTGTACATGTATATTGCTGATCCAAGAAATAAGTTATGTGTCATGTAATTTATAATAATAATTTTCAATGAAACAATCACGGTGACGATTGTCCTATGGTTACTTACAATTATTGGAAATCCAAGGCTACCAGTGGCTCCTATGTTTCTTTTGTTACCTGTGACCTAGGATGCTCCTAACCCACCAATCCAAATACTTCATGTTCCCATGAGTGAAGTAAAAGTTTTGGCCAGAGATGAGGAGAAAGATGTCGCACAACTATTTCTTTCCTTTACTACAGCAAACTATGCTCTCCTTCTTTACTGGGCAGGTATGAAAGGAGACTTCCTAACATCAATATGCAGACATGATTACAAGGCTTTTGGTTAAATTATAATATTGTCCCACTTTGACCTCTAGTTGCAGTTCTGGGAAAGCCCTGTTTCATCTTTTTAGCTGCACTTGTAAATAGGCCACTGGTGACATGTACATTAAATGTTTGTTTCAATTATTTATTGTATCGGCACTGAAAGTCCCCTTAGAGGAGTGGTCAGCGAAGTATATTATTAATTGTTACTTTTATTATTACTTGTTCTGGCAAAAATATCAGACAAATATGTGGAAAAACTGGAAATGCTGAATATGTCTCTGGTATAACTAAATCCTCCAAATGTTGTTCATGAACCCATATGTTAAATATAATTATTGTCTTTTGTTGTGGAGCTTGTTCTGTGTGCACTCTGTGAAACTGATTCCCAAGGCAAACACTGAATTTGGATCGAGACACTTTGAAAGGAGCATGCAAGATTCTCCTTTGTTGAGTGACATACTAGATTGTAGTTAGCTTCAATTTTTTGTTTCAAACATTATGATTTGAAATCTTTTTCAGATCATGGAGAAGTTGAGCCTTTTAGACCACTTTGAAACAGTAAAGGATTATTTTATTCAGCACATTTGGCCTGTTGTGAGTCAACTACTGGAGGATGGAGAAGATACCATAGCAAATTCTACTCTATACAGTGATCAAGAAGAGGAGGAACATATATCCCACATAACGAGAGTGGTTCAGAAGTGTTCAGGTAAGCCACAGGAGGTACATGTACTTTTAGGTTGTGGGTGCAACTAGTCTATTAGGCTAATGACTAGGCAGCTTCATTCAGTGTGTGTGGCTCTGCGATCAATGTTATTGAATTCCAAGGTATTGAAATACTGGAGAATTTCTATGTTGCCAGTATTTGAATGTAGTCAGGACATTACACAATTTACAATAGATTGATCTTGTATTCTTGGCTTGCATTCATGTGATGAGACGGCCATGTTGGCGTACAAAACAAAAGAAAATGGCTCCACAAGTTTTGCTTGGCAATAGAATCAAATTCCAAAGACACTTTACTGCATTGTTCTGTACACCAACATTGCTCCGGTGACGTCAGATGCAAACCATAAATTCTGCAATGTTCTTCATAGTGTCTTGTCTATGAGCCTGTTTAGCTTATATGGCCTTGCATTTAGGCAAAAAGCTTCTTCGTCGCTAAGACTTCAATGAAG
>BLAZ01001537.1:13031-15531 GCA_014633955.1 Acropora tenuis
CTCTGTAGCATACTCATTTAATTCTATCAATATCTGGAGGATCTTTGCATCCCACA
This sequence comes from Acropora tenuis, assembly GCA_014633955.1. Lineage (NCBI taxonomy): Eukaryota > Metazoa > Cnidaria > Anthozoa > Scleractinia > Acroporidae > Acropora > Acropora tenuis. The sequence goes on from BLAZ01001537.1 coordinate 13,088, forward strand.
GATTTTGTAAACAGGGGTTGTGAGATGAGGCAGATATAGGGGATTTAAGGGGTTCAATTGAACCCCGTGAATTGAAACAGTAAACATAAAAAACTTGTCAAAATGTTAAAATATATAAAATTAAATCTGTGACTGTTTAAAAAACAGAGGCATTGTGGATTGTTAACTTTGGTTCAGAATTGGAAAGTAGTGGTCTTGTTTATGTCTCTTGATTTAATACTTATTACTAGTTTGCTTTGTTTATGCAGGAGCCATTGATGATGTTAATAGTGATGAAGAGAAAATGGTAATTTTTAATGTTCCATATTTCATTTGTTTTGAAAAGCAATATTAACATTGTAATTTCTGTTTTAATGTTATTGTATTACTTATTCATTCATTTCGACAATTTTGGAAGGGACTGGTTTAGTTTTGATGATGAGAGATAAGGCAACTTCAGTTAGATTATTTTCTTACAATCTCCCCTAAGATTAAAAAGCATTCCAAATCTAACAAGAAACAAAGGACCAATAAAACTTAATTTCAATATTCCTATTAATTTCCCAGTAAATAATAAAACAAAATAAAAGCTTGGTGTATTGCAAGCCTTCTACTGGAAATGCTGCATCAAGAAGTCAACTGACATGCCACGTTGGGTCTTATGACTTGAACCCTTACTTATGAGTTCTAAACACTACATGTACAACTTGTCATTTATTGACTGGTCACTCAGAGTTTCATCATTGAGTTAGTGCTCACTTTACTCTTATTTTTCAAGGCACTAGAACGAGGAGCAGAAAAGGCACGTAAGAATTTCCTGAGTTCAGCTGCCTGTTGTTGAGGCACTTTGTTCATAGCATTTTGTCTATTTATCTGGATGGAGTTCAATATTATTTGATTCTTTCAAGTTATAGGTCTGCCATATCCAGCATGGATTCACTTTTTGCATAGCAGTTACTGATAATCATTGAATCCAAATTTTTGGCTGTTGATAATGTTAGTACACCACCCATCACTACTTGTGACATTTGGACATCCAATGGAAGACAATATTAATTTATTATTGATTTTAAATTAATTGATTTTATGTAGAAGCTGAAGCCAAAATTCCAACTGTGCAAAGACAAAACAACAGCAAAGCAGGGCAACAAGAAAATAAATCAAATCGAAAAGGTGGCAATAAAAATAATAGATAAATTTTTTTAGTAAATGTTAATTAATGTCTATGCATGATAACCTTAACTCATATCAGGTTTGCAGATTTAACTTTGATAAAAGCAAGTGTCCCTTTTCATTGTAAAGAACACAACATCTTTATCAACATTCCAACTTGTGTTCATAAATTTAGGAAAACAAGAGTATACCGAATTATGTTCATAACAACGGTTTGTTACACCAAACTCCTAGAGTGACAGGGATTTCTTTCAGTGTTTTATTGAACCCTGCAAATATTATTGTTTATATACTGTAACAGAGAAGTGAAAAACACAGATTTAAAGGAAGTTCTTGCAAACCGTGACAGTTTGGATCTACTGTAATCATTATTCGCATTTTATTGTTTTCTTTCATAGGAGGAAGAAGTAAAGTTGCCAATCTTTATGACAATTTGCACCCAGGGACTGTCTCGGGTTAATTGCATGGTTTGTGGTTTAATCTGATCAGTCAAGTAATCGTCTCATACATTAGGATCGTCTAGGTTCACTGACCTAGTCCAAATTCAGGTATAAGCACTTCTAGTTTGGTTAAATAGATAATTGCCAAATTTTAGGCGCCATTAGCACCAGTCCTTACATTACTAGTTATTTTTGGATTAACGTTAATCGAAAACTAAGCCATGATAGCTAAAAGGAATTTATTGTAATATTTCTTTCATTTTCGGGGAAGAGAAGGAGAACAAAACAAGTGAACGATTGAATACAACGGACAGATCTTTCTACATTTGACACAGGAAGCATAAACAAGTGACGGAATGAAATAAAATATTACTGCACACACAAGCAGAGCTTTCTGTCTCTGTTTTTTTAATGGTAATATATGAAGCAGCAGATAACCTAGCAACCTTTGTGGCTGTCTTAATTGGTGTTTTCAGAGAATCCTCCTCACAAGAAGGGGTTTGTTTCCACTAACTAAAATATTGAAGGTCCACGTTCTGTTGCGTGCCGTGGAGCAATTTTCATATACAGAAATCCCGCCAAAACAAGCGGTCCAAGAGCCTGTCGGTTAAATGTGGGGTGGGCCTTTAAGCATACAATAATTATTATTATTATTATTCCTGCATTTGTGAAAGAGTTGCATCCTGTGTCAAATTTTATATGTGGTAATGTAGCATAAAATCTCGCTTCATTAGCTCTGCTTCCGTGTGCAGTAATATTTTATTTAATTCCCTCAATAGAGTATGCTCCCTGTGGTTAAACTAACGCAGGGCGATCGGCGATTTTGAAAAGTGTAACGGGAAGATAGCAAAA
>BLAZ01001537.1:25531-35531 GCA_014633955.1 Acropora tenuis
GATTGTTTGTCCTTGGTTGTTTGTAGCAATATAACTTTACTGAAACTTCAGACTGTGTTGTTTTTATTTTTTTCCAAATTCCGCGCTTCGAAATCGGGGGTGCGGCTTATCTATGGATGCGGCTTATACACGGACGTTTACGGTAAATATATTATTACTTTTATGATTGTAATTATGATAAGTAAATAAAGCAAACTTAAATGAAAAGCAACTTAATCATTTGGTCTCTCAACCAATTGAAAATAGGACATGAGGTTACTGTTTGGAAACACAGAAGTGCAAAACCAATGAAAGTATACCTTGCCACCAGAGTCCTCACATTTTCGCTGTTTGTATTTTTGTAGTATTTCCATGGCAGTCTTAGGCAACAGATACGACAGCCATGAAAAGACCAACTACAAGAGAAGAAACCTCAGCTAGCACCTGGGTGATGAAAGTAGGAAAAACGGATTGAATTGACTATCACGCCTGTGTATATCAATTTCACCTCGTCTTAAAGCATCTCGTAATCGTTTTTCTTTTAATTTGTTTAAAAGAATCATAGAACTTTTCATGACAGTCGCAAGGTAATGTTGTAGAAAAAAAATATGTTTTAATGAATAATCAAAACAATAACAATAACAAAGATAACGATAACAATAAAGATGCCTGCTAATTTTAACCAACCAATGGGTATCAACTACTACAAAGTGCATTAGTTAGCTTCTCCCACTTTTGAAAATGATATGGAGCTCAAGATTGAAGACACGTCTTGCCCTAGCAATAAAACCTCTAATTGACGGTACGCTATTATGACATTTCCTACAGTAGATATAATATTTAGCTAACAACAAAATATGATTAATTATAATATAATCTTCTACAATATCAAATTTTCCAAATATCACATCAGACTCATAAATTGTATCAACATAAACGTCATTATGTCTTAGCCAGGACAAGACATGCTTCCAAAACTCAGAAGATATCCCGCAGGAGAAAAGTAGATGCTCGAGAGATTCCACTGATTCTTGACAGAAAGTGCAATTTAGCTTTTCCACTAAACCGATTAAATTAAGTTTCACGTTTGTAAAGAGTATACAATCTAAAATTTTGTAATGAAATTCCCTGATCTTTGTGTCTAAAGTGCAATGAAAGTCCAAAACGTAAGCCTTTTCCCAATCAATATCTATATTTGAGTACTTGTTTGATAATTTCTGTTTTGCGGTGGGCACAATTTGCTTTTGCTGCAGAAAGATTAGATATATCTGTTTAGAGATATCAAGGATTGGCACTACATTACCACTTGGCAACTTCATAGTTGGAGTAATCGGTATGGGATTTGCTGATATTACGTTTCCAGATGCTTTAACAAGTGAGCGCCATTCTGACGGAATCAAATTGATAATACTCATGACAAAAAATCTTTGTTCAGGATTTATGAATGAAGAGATGTCACACAGGAAGGAGTTGTTCGCAGAAATTAAATCCGTAATCTTCACAAGACCTAAGTTTACTATATCTCTTATGAATATCGATTTTTTGTCATAACAAAGAAATTTGTCGTTCCAGATAATTTCATTAATAATGTCCTCATAACAACTTGGAGTCTTTCCATTAACCTCCCTCCACGCATCGAAGCATTCCTTACAAAATGCTGGTAAATTGATCTTCAATTCAGAAGTTTGAAAGTTGCAGTGCAATACAAAACGTCCTCCAATTGTTAACAGAAGTTTGTCGGCAGGTTTCTTTTGCAGGTCACGGGTCATTGTTTTACCAATACAGAAAGTATCCCAAACACTTGTAAAAGCTAACCTTAGGCCTAATTAGGCCTAAACAGACATTTTTTAGGCCTAAGGTTAGCTTTTAAAAGTGTTTGGGAAAAAGCAGAAAAGTCAAGAGAGAAATAAGAATCAATGCTTTATAGACGAAATTACGATATTTAACATAGTAAATGTTTGCCCCGGACGGTTTACACTTAAAAGCCCCATTACTGTTTTAATACCATCGGTTTCAAACTCAGTATCATTCAGTAATCAACAGAGCACTGTAGGAAGCCACTTTTAAGTCCTTCGGTTATGGGCCCATGTAAAGAAAACAATAAAAGCCAAAATAAACATCCCTTAGAAAGAATATCCGATAATAGCTTGGGGAGCATTTCTTTAAGAAAATCCAAGATTGCATTTTAAAATTTGAAAGAATCCGAAAATTGATAACTTGCATAAGAAAAATCATGTGATTACTTATTAATAATACACTTAAAAAACTTCGTGATGGTTAAGCAGAAGAAACGCAGGCCATCAATTGCGCCATCCAGGGCCTGCGCTTGATTTGAAAACAAAAGATTTGATTGGCCATCTGTAAGTTTCTTTGATCACTGACCAATCAGAATGCTTGGTGTGTTTCCTCTTTTTGCACTGAATTAACTCTTTTCCGCACTGTTTTCGAAAAAAACTGCACTGCTCTTAACCAATCAAAATGGAGAAATTCTTTTACGTATATTATTATTGTTTAAAACTACAGTTCATGTCATATACTCAAATAATAAATAAGAAATTTAATTTCCAGCCGTCCGTTTTCGCCAACAAAACTATTGGCATGAACTTCTCTACCCCACATCTCCCCTTCACTTAATGTGAGTGTCTGAATGGAACACTTTCTTTTTTTCTGTTGCAGGATCATCAAAATCGTAATAAAATAGCAAGGAATAATAATTGATTATGTTAATTTCATGAATAGGGCTACCTTCAAAGAAATAGATCCTCTTCACTTTCACGTAACAAAACGAAAAAACGTAAACACAACTTTTAGGCACTTTGTGGTATAAGGCACTAAGCTTTCCTTACATCTATGAACTGGTGCACATAGGCTTCACCACAACCTGTTATTACATGAAGACTTTAAACCGTTCAAAATTATAAGAAAGTCCCTCTTTTTTCAACTAGACGGTCACCATCTTCTTGATTAGGCAAGTCCAAAAAAAAATCGAAATCACTATATTGTCAAAGTGGTATACACTACGGAATTCACAACCGATTACTTTAAAGGAAATGCGGGAAAAAGATGGTGGGAATATCGCGATTTTGATTTAAGTATTTCATGGCGTTAGTTTAAAACTGAAGATCACAATGTTTCTTTGGCTTAATCTGATCCAGTTTTCCTTTGTGCTTTTATTTACACTCGGATCCCCGTGAATCTGAATCTTCCTCGAAATGCTCTCATATCTGCTCCAATGCAATCTTGTCAACTATGAATTATGGCATTATACTTTCCTCACCTGATTTCTGCAGTGACTGGATGAGAGGCTGAGAGTGGCGGAAGGAACAAACTCCCATTACTCCTAAACAGTCCCCGCCACATATGCCCTTCACATCCGAATTGGTCACTTGCAATAGGCTCATTTCCCATTGCATCTCCTTGATCCCTTGTCATTTCTGGGAAGTTTACAAATGTCCACCAAAAGGAAGCAACCCTTTCCACCTCAGTCACCACCGTTTCCAGTTGGCTCGTCCGACCTAAAAAAAAAATGGATGTGTAAAACCAACCCAAAATTCTTAAATGTCTGAAATCTAATTCAACAGAAACTCTTCTTTATCGCCATTTTCGAAATGTCAGTATTTAGCCTGATAGAGACGCAGTGCACACATAAATAATAGAGACACGTTGGAATGAAAGTAATATATCGAAAAAAGTCTATTGTGGCATAATAAGGCTTGTCAACGCTGACCTTGGACAACCTCAACTCGGTCTCTTTTAATTAAATTATGCGCAAATAATTAGCAAACCCTTGCAAAGCGGAAATAAAAGATTGTGCAGGATCACGGTCAATTCAGCATCGATTGCAAGAACATTTTACTAGTCCATCAATTAACTATGCCTTGACCCTTAAAAATCTTTGTTACCGCGAAAGATCTGGCGAAAACAAAACTAGTTCTTTCCATCTGAGCACGCTTTAAGAGAATTTTACCCTTGCCTTGTTGTATATTAGCCTTCGGAGACGTTTTATCTCATTCAGCTGCAGGACATGCTGCTTCAATCAAATGACTGGTCACATCCTTCTTTTTCAAAATCCTTTTGCATCCAGGCACTTTGCAAAGTGTAGCCCTTTCCCGACCATCGCATGAGTGCAGAGTTATCTTGCCTCTAAAAAAAAACCATGTTTATATTTTCATAAGAATCTTCAACGAAAATTATTAAAATTTGTTAAACCCCACTTTGGAGAACAAAGATCACTAAATGATAAGGTGATTTCTGCATGGTTGTAACATTTACAATGTAAATGGCCCTGAAATTTTTACCCGATTATTTGCGCAAATCTTAACTTGCAATTTGAATAATCAATCACATGATTTTGAGTGCAATTTGGTATAAATATTGTCACGGCAAATCTTAAACGATAACATTACGGACATACCTTGAAAATACGCTACCGCAATTTAATGGACATGGTATGACAACATTGTCACATTGGCCTGCTTGATGTTCATGAAGCATTTCCCATTTAACATGCTTCTTGCAGTCAGGACATTGGACCTTTCTCTTCATGCACGACACAGCATGAATCGGCATGTCATCGCGAACCACCACATGTTGACATTCAACATTGTTGCATTTTATAGGAAGTTTCAGGCAGTTCGAAACATGTTCAGATGCATCCCCATACCCTCCTTTCCAACCGCAACCAACACTTAGGCACTCAACCGACAGTGCACGGGTTACATGGTCCAGCGCAATGTTCACGCAAATATTTGCAGCCTGAAAGCTGACAGGCTTAAGCATTGTGTTGTAACTGAAATAAACGGAGCACCAATCCCTGATTCTGTCGTTGCCAATGTGAATAATTATACTATAGACTTATAATTCCGTTTCACTTACCAAATAGAACAGAGCAATTGTTGATCAACAGGTAAAGAAAAGCGACAATTGAATGTTGGCTCAGGTGTTGTTTGAGACATGTCAAGAATCATACAATTCACTGAAGTTTTTCAATCTGCAGAAGAGAGAACTTTACCAAACTCAACAAAGTAGGCAGAGATGTGTGTTTCAAGAAAACAGAAACCTTTTGTTGTTATTGACAGTTGCTTAAGGGCCTGCGAAAATTACCAGAACATTTATTCTTCTTTTGTTCTCATTTGAATTGCAGTAATACAAAGGTGTGAAGGGTTTGGTTCCGGTCTTACATCATTCAATGTTTGCTGATTTTCCACGAGGAAATGGTCATTGTGAATGTAATCAGTTGCAACATGAATTTGAAACATCTCATCACTTTAGGCCACTACCGCAGCCCGTCCTTATTCAGTGGCCACAAAGGCGTGATTTGCTTGCAAATCCGCTTCATTGTGCTCCTTGCAATCAAGGCATGGAACTAATTATTCAAAGAAACGATATCCATGTCGATGGATTCCAGTGGTAGGTGGTGAATATTTTGTTTCTTACATTGCTAATATCTTTTTGCACTTTTTCGCTAAAAAAGGAAGATATGGACGGGCTGGAATTAAACGTTTGTTTGGTGTCTTTATCTACCAACGCGCTTATAAATGCCTGATCGCAATATCGTTGCAAAAGCGCATTGGCTTAATTTCTAAATAAGTAAAACAAGTTGATAGTAGCATTGAGAGAAAACAATGAAATAAATTTTATTGCTATCAGATAAAACATGCATGATTTCCGTTCAAAATTAACTTAATAAACGTTCAAAGAAACGGCCACCCTGTAATTCAACCATCCCAACCTATAAAAGCTAGTATGTTTGGAATAATTTATCTCGAGAAAAATACATAAACGGTCGTTGGATAAACTCAACGTGCAATAGAAATTTCTTATTGACATATGCACCCGCGATAAAAGTTCTGTCAGGTCCAACCTTGTTCCCAGGGTTGTGTCAGGTCTTGCAGCAAATATATCTTACATCCTTACTAATGGCATGTTTTGCTTATTAGGCGATGCGGTGGATGTTCAAGAAAAAGAAGCTTAAGGACAAACAGCTTCTTTGCAGAATTTCCAAAAGTGTCGTTATCCATCCTAATCCTTTCCATCTTTCACTTTACACAAGATGACCCCCAAAAAAGAATTACTCGCACTCTGGAAATAAAAGCGAGCTTGGTATCAAAAATAGTTAAAGACCTACAAGATGCTTGTTCCCTCGACATCATGAGTAGACCGTTTATTCTATTTAGAGGCCCTGGAACTGTTGTTAAGTGCGACAAAAGCAAATTTAATCATAAAGTGAAGGTAAAATTAACCAGATGTTCATTATTCACAGTTGAATTTCCTAACGTGCTTCTACTGACAACCTCGTTCCCAGGCCAATTCCTTACGTTTTGTGGTGGGCAAGAACAAAGCGAAGCAAAAGAAGTAGGTGGCTCTAATAGGTCCCTTGGGCACCATGCTGAATTTGTGAACTGTTGCAGTACCACAGAGGGAGAAGGGCTGCCCGTGACGCATGGGTATTTGGAATAGTGTCCCTCGAGCAAAGTCCTGCCAAGGGCTATTTTCAAATGGTAGATAGAAGAGATGCAGCCACTCTTTTAACTATTATACAGCGCTGCCTTCTACCCGGAACGGAAGTTCATACTGACGACTGGGCTGCTTACACTCGATTGGCTGCCCTTCCAAACATGGCAGCGCATCAGGTTCTTGTTCATGCTCACAATTTAGTAGACCCACGGACAAGTGTGCACACACAAGAAGCGGAGTATGCCTGGAGTCAGTTGAAACTTGGCCGGAACAGAAGGAAGGGGATTAGTCGAGAGGATCTTCAATCGTACCTTCACGAAAAAATGTGACGACTGTGGAGAGGTGGCAGCTAAGATGCTGTAACAGATAACTTTCTTGCCATTTTGCCTCTACATTATCAAACAGCTACACCAGTTGACTGATTAGCACTTAGGCTCGGTTCATACGTCGCACTTCTGCCGTGTCGAATTCAATTCAATTAAGTGCGGCAGCAATGCGACAGCTGATTCAGACGTCAAATTTCTGTCTAATTTAATTCTTTGAATTGATACTGCCGTGTATGTTGGTCAGCGGAAAAATGTTACAAAGGTTACGTAACTACCAAAAGATATGGCGGACCATAATTCATGCCGGCAACGTGGCAATCTTGCCACAGGGCTTTTCTGCCTCGTCTCTTTTTTTTCTGCGGGGCCAAATTTTCATTGTCAGACAAAGAGTAAGAGCTTTCTTCTGAATCTGACTCTTCCCTCAGTGATGCTATCTTGGATAGCTAGCCTCAGCCTACGCATGCTCAATACATTAACATAATGTATGAATTGAATTCGGCACGGCAGGAATGCAACGTATGAGCCGGGCTGAGATTAATTAAATACTTGCGAGAAGCCGCCAGAATATTTCGAGAATCGAAAATCAGTAAAGAAAAATCGATTTTTTTTAGTTTGCCAAAACATCCCTTTCTGTGAACTAGTTTTCAAAAAAATATTCCAAGGTTTTTTTTCCAGCCGAGATTTAAAAAAGTTTGAAAATTCGTTAAAATAGCCGTCTTCCCCTTGCCAAAACGGTCAAATGGTCACGCAAGAAAGATGTTGGCAGCGCTAAACAAGTCCATTCACCATCAACCTTTTAAGAAATTTTAAAAATTCAGGACGTTTAGCTTTTAATTCACTGCCAAGCAAAATCAAAGAGGCAAGTTCTCTAGCAATTCTTAAATGCCTTCTTAAAGGACATTTTATTGGGTTTTTTTTTTTCCCCTCCCGTAATTTTAGCAAACTTTACTCAACCTTGTAATTTTATTGTAAATGTGTATATATAAGTCTTATAGAACCCAGGTCCCCTAAGGATACCAGCCTTGCAGCTGATTGGGCCACCCTGGCTAAATGGTGTATTTTGCACGTCTTTTTGGGAGACAAAATGAAGGCTAACTTCCACTGGTTTAAGGACGTTCGCGCCCATTGCTACTGCGCATCCTTACGCGCGCTAAGTACTAAAATGAACAATGTTAGGGAAGATGGCCATTGTTATAACTTTGCTTGAATTTAACGACCTTGGATGCTTGATGACCCCTACTTTTCTTTTTAGAAACAGATTTTATTTTACAATTATCTCCACATTATCCAAAAATGAACAAAAAATCAAAGTGCGAAGTTAAAAATTTTCACGTTTTCTGTCCTTCGGACGTCAAACCTGCCATCTTGCAGCTGCAAGGCGCAGGAAACTATGGTCGCTAAATGTGAACTAGTTCTTAAAGGAACCTCAACAGTTAACTTTATTAACTTGATGGGTCTACTTAAACAAAGTTTCGTAGAGAACATTTCACTTCAAAGGTGTAATTGCAATATTTTTGGGCTTACAGAGACTATGGCCTCATTCGCTAGAGAGGCCGGATTTTACAGATTTTGGGTGTTCTTCCGGACAAGTTCTCTCCAAAACGAAGTCAGTGACCCCCTATTTTTTTTACATTTCTGACATCACTAACTCATCATCTTTCAAAGGTAAAATTTCCAGGAAAAATCAATGTTAGAAAAATTTGGCGTGAACATCCTTAAACGACACCTGGTACCTAAAATTTCGACATTATATCCATCACGGACGAAAGCTCATTTATCAAAATATACACATGCAAAGTTTGGTCGTTCGAAATTAAGTCTTGTCTTGGTAGTTAAATAAAACGTGATATCACCCAAGCGCTATGTAAGCCTGCAGAATTTGATGTTCATTTCAAGCTAATTATAGTTTGTCGAAAATACACAGAAAAAATTAAATGACCATCAAACGGTGTCAGCATCGTTATGTTTCTTCCGTGAAGCTGCGAATGTAAAGCCAAGTAGTTTTTAATCTTTTGACCTTTCTTAATCTCGTTTTAAGTGCCAGCGTGTCTCTTAACACACATGTTAATAGGGCTGATGGGATTTACAAACTTCAGAACATTTCGAAAAAATCACAGTATTGGCTAAAACGCCGCTACTTACACTTAAATTAATGATGTGTTGAGTTGATTCTTATCAAATATACACAAAAATCCTCGTGCTTACATGAAGAAAAGAAAGCTATTTGGATCATTCGCAGCATTCATGGTGTAGACAACGTATGCAATTTATCAAGTTTATTGACCTGTGCGTGACCCTAAGCCGTGACGCTGAACATGTACTCACCTCAAATTCTTTTATTTCTGCTTTAAAAATCTTGAATGAAAGAACAATATAAAAATCCGTCAAGGAAACTCTCATCACTTTTTTTAAAGAACTTTTTGAGAATTATTTGTGTGAAAATCAATTTGAGATGGGCTGTATACTAGTGATCAATTCTATTAAACATCGTCAAAACACATGTTGAACGAGCATTAATTTGATCATAATGGCCGATGTCTAATTGAAAACTGTGGTTATCCTTCGGGGAATGCTTCTCAGAGCGAGTCAGTCAATGAGTAACGTTGTAAGATCAGTACCTCTTCTTTTCCATCGCCGGTGATTATAGGACGCCCCGCGGAAGATACAGTGACCACCCAAGTAATGTCAACCGAGAGATCACATATGCAACTGATCAAATTACAGCTTGTCAAAATAAAAATAAATTATCGATGTCGCTGTTCATCCTTATCTGAATGAGTGTGAAATGCCATCGTGTCCCTGTTCTTTCTCCTCGAAGAGATTGCTCAAGAGATGTTTTGGGACATTTGGAATCGTACGGAATCAGTGGTGATGAAGCCATCCACAAGTGTACTCAAGCTGTTGCTAGCTCGAGCAGGTATCCTTTTTACTTTTTCCATTGTTTTGCGCTGCTGTATTAAACTGTGCAACGGACTTAGTTTGTGGTCCACAAGCATTAAGCTACAGATACTGTTTTCCTTTAACGCCCAGTTCAAACGTAGTGCCTCTGCTATGTGGAACTAAATTGCAATTTAGCACAACTGTAGCAAAGCAGGACATTTTCGTCGTACCAGAGTCGAATCAAATTCAGAGTTTTCTGAACCCTCGCAACTGAATTCTAGCTAACACTCCTAACTCCCTGAGGGAACGCAATCTCGCCAAAACACATTAACATCATTGGCCGTATTTATATTAGAAGA
>BLAZ01001537.1:40531-45531 GCA_014633955.1 Acropora tenuis
GCACCTCTTTGTTTGTCGTAGGTTATGCGTGCTCAACTCGGCTATGCCTATAATGGTTGGACGACCCCATTACATTATTGGAAATGGAACTGTCCCTGGCCGTCGTGTACTCGTGAGAAAAGCAGTTCAGTGATGGTGATACAAGGTCGATATCACTTTTATTATCCGTATTATCCGTAGGTGATGCATACCAAGTGGTACCTCAATCACGACAAGATTGCGTGTTGGAAATGTCGGGCCTGTGACACCCCACGCCGCTGGGACACTTATTTGAAAACCACGAACAAATGGGAAGGCAAACCCCTCTGGTTTGGGGCCTCGATCTGTTACCAATGTGGTGGTGTCGGATACCGTCAGTCATTGTGTGTGTTGGATTGGATTACGGTTGGTGATTGGATTGATTGCCCTTGTGATTTATAGGTCATGCGCTGCATTCATCATTATGTGGAGTTCTTGTTATGGAATTGTTATCAAGAGGGGTGCCCCGAAGTGTCTCAGACTTACCGTTCATTCACTCATCTCAATTGGGCGCTACCACCTGTATGGATAGGTCATGTCATCTGTCGTAGATGTCATGGGGTTCGATGTCTTACGTGCAAGTGTTGGATGCGTTCACCCTGGCGCCGTTGAACTTTGACTACGTTTGTTCTTTATAGATTGTGGTCGTCGTTTCGTGGACTTTGAACGACGACCCAACAAATCGTGACTTGTCCTGGTGGTGTTGCCCACATGGGGATTCTAAGATTTCTTTATGCGTGCGTTGTTATCACCCCTTTGACTTTATTTGCGTGGAACTAAAACGTCATCAACCACGATGCCCTCGATGGTATAGCAGTCGTCATCGTCGTTGTGTGGGTTTCTCTCAACTTTCTCACGTTTGTTTCATCATTGCAACCTATGACCCTGAGAGAATGGACGTTTAGTCCCGAGACGTGGGCCCTCATCGGACCAAACGATCAAGACGGTCCCGCAGTGTACGGCAACTGTCATCGTACCCTGCGGGCTTGTGCACGATGCTATCGAAGCACACACGGCATATATGGGCACGTATGCCCCAAAACGTATACCTCGGAACATCGTTGTACCTCTACGTCGTGCCGCTGGAATTGGTATCTGTTTGATCATATCGACCTTCACATGGGTGGTACCGCATTGCAATTACATGAGACCGACCTAAGTCGCCTTGCACTGAGACGCCGTATGGAGGAAGACTAAGAAAAAACGTTTTTTGTTTTGTTTTTTTAGATACGTTGGTTTGCTACCACGTGGACGACAAGGTCGTATTGGTACAATGTGTTCGACATGACCGAGAAACATATCGTCGAAGTCAAGTGTTGGTAACAATGTTGATCGTGCCGCCAGTCTGCCCTTATTGTTATAAAACGTTTGCCTGCGATGGATGGGGACTAGGTACGCTACATGCCAAATACTGTCCTCGTACGTACCCTTTCCGATTCCGACATGTGGGTCAAGATTCTGCGCGCGAGATGTGGCGCCGACGCTATAGTATGGAGCTCATGAAGGCCACTACCCGGGAACTGTCTGAACGATGTTATACTTTGCTCCTTTTCTAAAAGTAATGACACACTTCTTTTTCTTTGTAAACAACAACAACGTCTTTAATAAAATTATTACATTTTCAACTTGACTTTGGCCTGCATGATTTTTTTGACAATCTTTTCTGTGTTGGTCTTGCGACCACCAAACCGATCCATGGCTTTAATCATCTTACGATCGGCTGCATGTTTGTTGCTAAGATTCTTGGCGCGAGAATAATCCATGGCATGTTGCTTGGCAATAAGATCCAAACGGTTGATGCCCAGGTCACCACGTTTCAAACGTTTCAAACGTTCTCGCTGGGGTGGGTTTCAAGGTCACATCTCTCAGTTCCTCGGGCGTGATGGGAACGGGTATACGGGATGGGGTCTTTCTTTTTTTTCCAGAAGATGGTGTCTTGCCTATCTTAGGGGTATCCGATGGTGTAGGGGGTAGAATATGACGACAACAACCGGTCAGGGTGGCGTCGACGGGTGGTTGTGGTGGTGTTGGTTGTACCCCATCGGGTTGGGTTGTGCGACCCGTACCATACAACGCATCCATTTACTCAAAGCTGGGGTTAACAATTCTTGTCCTTCTTACGCCTCTTCTTCGGCCGTCAAAGGTTGCGTTTGCAATTGACGCAATTTCTTGACCGCTCGACGGCCATGTCGTCCGGTAAAGTGGGATCGTTCAATAAACGTTCCTGACGAGCAGCCAAACGTGCCGCATTGGACAAACGTCCATCTTCCATGAGTATCGCACTATGTTTTTGCACCAATTCTGGGGCTTCCGCCCGGGGAATGATGAGCATTTCCTCCATGGTCCCACGCCCCAAATGAAACACCTCCGAACCCTGAGTCACACTTTAATGCGTCTTTTTTCTGGTCTTTTTGAATGACGATGTCTTTCAGTCCCATAGGACCGGGTGTGGGTGGTCGTGGGGGGGTACCACGACCCTTGCACGATTTCATGATCTGTTTCAAATCTTACCAAGCCAACTGGAGACGCGCCACGTGAGGTCGCATCCGTTCCATTCATTCCGGGGTTCGTCTAAAGATCATGAACAAGGTCGTTAACAAACAAACAAATCATATGTTCAGACAGCGACATACTTGATCCAAACTGTTCCAAAAACGTCCTCCTTTCTGTTTCAATAAGATCTCACGTCGTCGTTTCAGGGAATTTTTCTTTTTCCTCAGTTCGCGCAGAGCCTTTTTATGGGGTCGTAGCCGCGCCACTAAGTCTGGTCGGACAGGGAATTGATCGTTGGTCAAGACATTCAGTACCATTTCACTCACGG
Source organism: Acropora tenuis (assembly GCA_014633955.1). Lineage (NCBI taxonomy): Eukaryota > Metazoa > Cnidaria > Anthozoa > Scleractinia > Acroporidae > Acropora > Acropora tenuis. The sequence goes on from BLAZ01001537.1 coordinate 43,371, forward strand.
CATTAATCTGATCGGCATTAGCTGCTTGTAGCAAAGCTTTGCATTGTTTGCCTTTGGCTTGACGTACCAGACTTTGTAAAAAAGGCACTTGTCGTCTAATTCGAACCATACGACTCGACATCGTGACGTCATTAATTTTTTTTTTTACAGATCCGTCTCCTTTATAGCAAAAGGTCCAGCCCCAAGAATTTGAGGGCGTCTTTGAGGATCCCTTCGCCTTTTTGTAGTCGACGTCGAGTGTAATGCATCCTACCACCGTGTTGGCGACGAGGGCATCGCACGACATGCATTCCACTTCCCATCATTCATCTCGTACACGTCGCACATCGTCGACGTCTACGAATACCTGCCATACTCTGTCTGTTTCGTGACGACAACACACCACGCCCTTTTATATCCGATCCAAGGCTTTCTGCGTCGCCCAACTCGCACCAGCCGTCACCGCAACCGTAGCCGCTTTTTTGGCCGCTTTTTTCGCCACTCGTTTCGCCACTCGTTTCGCCACGGCCTTGGCCACTTGTTTGGTGACTTTTTTACCAAAGAGTCGTGCCAACAGGCGTGTAAAGATACTGAACAGACCTGTGCCACGTTGCCGTCTGGCGGTCCTGGGTTGCAATGCTATCACCAGTTCCTTCATTAAGTTCCCACCATATTGTTTTTTGGGTGGGGGGAACATTCCATCTATCAGTACCTTCAGCAAGTCCCCACCACGTTGTTTCTTCACGGGTGTTATGCCCAACATTCCAAGGGCAAAATTCATCAAGTCTACAGCGTCAGCACCCCCCCGAATTGCGGCAGGGGTTGGCATCCTTTACGGGTGGCACCCTGGGTCGGCATCGTCGGACTCCTATCGTCATATTTTTATGCACTGTTTTGATTGGGTGCCGGTGATTCTCGCGTGGAAGTATGACTCACACTCGGTGGTCGTCCGTCTTTATATACGGTGGTAATGGTACTGGTATGTGTCACCGATTGCACATTCTTTTTACGCAAACGTTGTCGTTCCCTGTCCTACATCTGGTCAAAGGCATCTTGTAAATCCCCACGCTCCGAAGGCACCCCACTCCGTCTCGATCGAGGTGTGTCGCCACCATTACTCCGTCCTCCTCCTCCACTGTCATCACTATCGCCGTCACCACCTCCATCTGGTGATGGCGGTGGTGGTGGTGGTCTCCGTCGAGGTTGCTTACCCCCATGCATCGGTCTAGCCAAAACAGGTCCTCGTACGCTAGGTATGGGGGATTGACTCACATTCCAAGCGGGCACACCCACTCTGGCCGGTGACGACGTACATGGAGCAGGCGGCGGTAGCATCAAACTATCCAAAATGGATTGAGATTCAGGGGAGAGCTCTTCAAACGAGGTCGGTGAAAAATCAAAACCTTGATTGATGATGTTGACCGTGGGCGAGAGGGCTGTGCGTTGACTTTGAGCCACTTGCATGGCTTCTATCCAGTTCAATCGTCCTACCGGACTACTGGGTAACCGCGACGGCGTGTCCAATCTTTCCAAATCTCGAGGACTATGCATTTCTGCTAAACGAGCACTTAACAGACGTGCTTGACTGGCTTCAGCTTCTCGACGACGACGTCGACTGGCTTCCTCACGTTGCTCTCGTTGAGTTGTCATCCTCTTTTATGCCTTTCATGATACCCTCTTTATGTAGCAGATCCGCAAACACATGCATACGATCGTCCGATGCCGGATGTAAATCCAACATGATGTACCCAAACGGTCGACGGGTGGCTCTGTCAACCACCTCCATCACGTCTTTCCATCGATTGGGAAACGCTTGCAAGAGTAAATTCTTCAAACCCAATTTATCACGAGGACTCTTGATGGTCTCGGCATATTTTTCCCGGGGAAACATATCTTGACATGAATGTTTGGTGAAGAGATCAAACACCTGTTTGTCGTTACCCCCTTTGGCCATCAGGTCGTCCAATACCAATATCCCACCTTTGTTCCCAAACCAACGTGTCAGATCCGTGGCGGTGGGTAACCCTTCATGCAGTCCGACCTTATAGCCATCGCGCAGTTCTAGCAATGAGGGTTGCATGGCCCCATAACAATAATGTAAACGTTTACGGACGGGTCGAAAATACCGATGAGGTTCTTTCAACAATTCCGACACGAACACGGTCTTCCCGCTTCCCGACGG
>BLAZ01001537.1:85712-88212 GCA_014633955.1 Acropora tenuis
TTCTCCGCATCTCTCTTGGTGTAGAATTACATGGCATCTGCAAGGATAGGTCGTATATAAATGCTGAAGCTTAACTATCTGACCTCCTATATGACCTCCTCCTTTCCTGCGGTTCGGCCTCAAACAAATATTTTTTCAAAAACTTCCAACTAGCCTGTATTCGGTATTAATAATCTATAGCGAAAATATCCTAAGTTCATTGCGCTTTACAGACATGAAAATTTGGTAACAAGTTAAACTAAAACTCAAAACGACTTTATGTACGAAAATTGGAGCGACGATTTACAAACTTTGCAAAAAGACAGATCGTAAGAGTCTTTTAAAACTATCAATCGAATTTGATCTACCGCAAAACTGAAGCTGGTTGTTAAAAATTCCAGATTCTGGGAGCAAACATAGAGAAAGCTTTATCTGCTCAAGTCTTGTAATTGACCTAGGCTGATCAAATAGCGTAATACAACAGCACGCAATGATCGTAAATGAATATGACAAGAACAATTTGTATTAAGGCCCCCACATGCCGATTCAGCAATCTCAATGTTATACCAAATTCGAATTTCTCGGGGTTAACGTCCTTTGTAAGTTGCAGGATATCATATACACATACCGTGGCAAAGTTATTCCACATCCCAGCAGGCAAGAAATTTGTTTGCAAGAACATAGAAAAGTGCGGTGCTCATGGAGAACATCCTTTAGCATCCAAAATCCACAGTCCGAACACGGAATCTTTTGTTTCAGGCATTGGGTGAGATGACCATCTATCTCTTCACGGGCCATCTGTGCTGGGCAACCCTCAATTTTAAAAGCGACCCTAACTTTTGGACATCTATTTGTATGGTCCTCTGCACTACATTATTTATGTAATTGTGCCATGATTGAGTGCACTGTAGCTGGCATAAAAGAAACGTGTTGAAAGAGAAAGATGGAACTTGATAATAACAGTACAAATGATTCTCACCAGATTATGCAGTCCAGAAACTTAGCTTGCGATTCTACAAACTCGAAATGGAACTCCTCGGATAGGGTGGGATGGCTATCTATGTCTTGACTTGCCATTTGGAACTGTGAAAATTGACTGAAGTAAGCACAAGCTATGGAAGGAAATCTGTTTCGGCTTTCAACGCGTGATCATGGTATTCTTCGCTTTTGTTTGTAATGCAGCCAATCAGAAGAAACGAAGAAATCGTTAAAACGCTTTAAACGTTACATTTGCGCTATGTCACGCGTGACCAGTATCCACGAGATGAACATTACAATGGAATCTTGAACGATTTTTGCTAAAGTTGGTACGAAACGTGCACAGTGACTGAACAATAATCCATCAAATACTTGAAAAATTTTTTCACTTTTCAGTCACAATTTATTTCATAGCTAACTACGGTATTTGGGATAAATCCAGGAAATCTCCACGGGAAATTTATAATCTCGAGCAAAGTTCAAAATTGACACGCAGATTTCACTAGGACTAGGACTGATTTCCTAGCATGTGATTGTTTTCGGTCTCTTTGCACTGTTGACAGTTTGACATTTTCAAAGTGAGAACAGTCAATTTGATTTGTGAAGCGCTTCACCTTTGTCAGGTTTTCGAGCTTACTCTTGGTACTTTCGATTCTACGAGAAAATCTTGTATTTTAATCATGAGCTTCAACAAACGCGCATTCCAACGATTGTTTATCCTTCTGGATAAAAGGTTCCAGGCAGTGCCAGGGAAGCTGGAAAATACGAGGTTAGAGAATACTGGGCAGGTGAAGGAAATCTCCTTCACAAAGAACTGTTCTGGAATCTAGTTTTTCGTCTTTAGCTGGACAAGATCTTTCCAGGTAAGTTGTATCAAATATGTTTTGAACTCGACAAGCTGAAACTTCTCAACAGTCTATCCCACATCTATTTGTTTGGGTCACAAGAGAAAAGATGACTTATGAATATGGAAGAGGTGCTCCAACCAATATCGATAATAAGCGGAACATAATGAAAAGGTCCTTGACATAAGCTTATTATGTGTTAATATTCAAATCGGTTCCCTTCAAATCATGTCGCACGAATTCTTTTGTCTTTAACGTTACGGAAAGCCTTTGAAGCGTAAACAAGCAGTATTAAAGATGGGAAGTACACATGGTACTGAACCGGTCGTTTCGCAATCGGTCCATTTGAAAAGGTCTCACAGTCCGTTTTTAAACGTCTAAACATCAGTTTAGGAATTATGTCAACTTAATCAGAATGTGAGAATGTGTGGCCCTTTTTGCTAGTCGTAGGATTGAAGATGAAGACGTCACCGTCACCATCACCGTCACGTCTGACTTTTTGGCGAAGTGCCGCATGAGTGAAGTCATTCCGGGATGAATTTCCTCCTAAAGCAAAGCCTTAGTCTCAAATTGTACACATGAATGGTTGTATCCCAGGACGAATAAAAACAGTTTCACCGAAATGCTCGTTTTCGTGTTGACTTCAACAATTTGGTGGTCACATTTCTTCCATGATGAAATTTTATTACGGTACTGAA
>BLAZ01001537.1:113320-115820 GCA_014633955.1 Acropora tenuis
TGAGTCAACAGAAAGCCAACTATTTTGGCATTATGCCGGCCTGTTGATTTTTTCCACTGCATTGATCCATGTCGTCTGCCCCGTTTGGCGGTGTAAAGGTTCTTTTCCTTTCTGAACCCTTAAATAAATATATTAATAAATAATTAAAATAATAAAGAAATGAGTTTTAGATGGAAAACAAGTGAAGAAAACTAATTTTTTTGAGTTGCTTATGAAATCTGGCAATCAGGGTAAAATGGTAATTACTTATTTGTTTACTTTTCATTGTATTTTATCGCTACTTTTGGGAAAAGCATTTAAGAAAATCAGGGGGGAAAGATTCTGCAAGTGTCGTTCAAATCAACACACGCTTTTGTACCTTCCATCGCAAATTAGGCAATAGGATGTGTTTGCTCATGTGACCAGAAGCCATAATATTATTTGCATAATGAAACAAAAGGAGGGATTTGCATAAAAATAGAGTTTAATCCCCAAAAGGATATTTCACTCCTCCAAGATGGCTCCTCCGTTTCTTTCTTTACTCCTCCAACATGGCCGTCGTGACATCATGTAAACACTATATAGTCAATCAACGAAAGAAAGTTATCACCAAAAAAAGGGGAGATTGTTTAATTAATTAAGAAACACGAAAAAAGAAAAGGTTGTTCTGCAGAGGGAGGGATGGGGGTGTTAAATGGTAAATACCTTAATTATTACAACAATAACATTTATTGCTCCCTTTCGCAATTTTCAGAGGTTTATGGGGAAAGATCCTAAAGAAGTGTCATTCAAATCAGAACTTAATTTCTTTTGTCTCGTAAGACACGTTTCTGTGTTTATTTGCCATCGCAAAACATCTATCAGTACTTTTGAAAATGATCATCACTTAACTAAAATCATCAATTGGTACCACACCTGTGACCTGAATTGTTTTTGTTCTTTCCTTCAACGATTGGCATTTGACACCTGTCTTCGGTATTTGATTTATCACATATAGCGACCTAAGAATAAAACTTTTTCGTTCATTTTTTACTGAGTAAAATTATAGACAACGCCAAATCGACTCATTTCTAAGCGCAAATTTTGGGACTTTTATTTTAATTCACACGGGATATGGCTGAACTTGGGTAATGATTGAGTTAAAATTTCAGATTGACTGCAGAGAGTGGTTTCCGTCGCTAGGAGCGGTTAAAAAAACCCTCATGTACCCAGATAAGTGAGTTGTAACTTACATGGGAGATTACCTAAATAAGATTTGTTATTATTTTGTGGGCATCTGAATGAATAACAATGACTTCTTCTGGTAGTACGCCGGTTTGAGAGTAATTTGATGCGCTAATGCGAGAATACAAAATAACTAGTTAACATAAATATTGGCCAACACCTCTTTTAAATTCTTATTTGTTTCGCAATTAAGCGTCTATGTGACGTCTACGTTTGTTTCTTTTTTATGGTTATTTAAGCTGCCAATTACCCCGTAAGTGTGCACTGGATAGAGCGACTCGAGACAGTTCATAGTGTGACATGTTTTGGAGCCATTACCCAACCTTGAAGCAAGTTATCATAAATTATATACCAAAGACGTAGATAACCACTTTTGAAAATAAAATGAGACTTCTATTGAAGAATAAAACATTCAGGCATTCTTTAATAAAACAAATTTTCATATTTTGTGTTTCATATTCTTGCTTTTCACATTCAGTTCTCTTCCTTTTATTCTTTTTGTTCTTTTTCTTTTTGTTCTTCCTTGACTCCTTTCTCCTTTTCTTTCCGCTTGCTGTGCAATAACCAAAATGAAGCATTAAGTTAATCTCTAGCTGTAAATAATTTCAAGCATTATCAAAACCACGGATTTAACATGGTCAAACTTGCTCCCTATTTTACATTTCTGCACCTCTACTGCATTAGAAACACACAACTGGCTTTGTCCTCCAGAGTTTTGATGGATAGCAGGCCTGGTTAATCTTAAGCTTTGCTTTCAATGACATTTTGTAATACACTGCTCGTTAGTTCTCTATCGCCACACTTGCCTGCATCGTCTTCCTTTCCATCTTCCACTGTCTCTGACTGATCGTCCTGGCATCCTCTCTCCTGAGGTCCAAAGGTAACGTCCTGCAAAAGAAAATAAATAGAGGAAGTATGACAGTAAAAAGAGCTATACTGACACACTTCCTCTATAAATACAGCAGATAGCTTTTTCTACATTTAGCTATAGCCTGTTTGATTTTCCAGCCATTTCTTACCCCAACAACGTCCAAGAGCATGCCTGGTGAGAGGGACTTCAAAATTTCCATTGTTGTAATGTCCTCTGCCACAAGACATAATTTGGAGATAAGTTACCGTAACACAAAAACATTAATAACATTCATAAAAATAAAATAAAATTTTCCTGCCCAGAAACACTGACGGAGTCTGAAAAATTATCAACTGCTTTTACATGTATAACCTAACTAAAACTAAAGTAAGGCTTTGTAGACTGCTTACGTGACTTTTGGCAACTTGAAACTTATGGACTGGTATT
>BLAZ01001537.1:125684-128184 GCA_014633955.1 Acropora tenuis
TGGGTCTTGGTGTCGAGGATAGAATCTGTTGGAAATCTGTCCCCTTTGTATATTATTGTGTCTGAAATTTCAGTTGTAAATTTGATTGAAGGGTGGAACTGGTTAGCTTGTCCAATGAACAAATTGATGTCTTGCTTGCTTTTATTCTATAGGGAGAAAACGTCATCGATGTAACATTTCCGTTCTATTGGCGGATGAGTTTTGTTTCAAATTCTGTCATGAAGATGTTTGCAAAGGCAACTGCCATTTTAGTACCCATGGCAGTACTGTGTGTTTGTTGATAGTTTTCGCCATTGAATTGGAATGAATTTTCCTTTAAGATTAGATCAAGCATTTCCCTAAGGTGTTTGGTCAGGATTGGGGGGTTGTTATTGTGAAATGCGTCGTATGCCTGACATACTGTAGTTATTCCCTCCTCTTGTGGTATATTTGTATACAAGCTTGTGACATCCATAGACACTAGAATAGTGTCTTGGCGTATTTTGGTTCTTTCCACAAAGTTAATAAAGTCTGTAGAGTCCTTAATGCAGGACCTTTACCTTTGAGCAATTAGCTGGAGCAGTCTATCCACAAATGATGATATTCTCTGTTGGGCTTTCACACCCGGATATCATCGGTCTTCCGACTGGTTTAGGTTTGTGGATTTTTGTTAAGGTATAAAAAATAGGTATTCTAGGCGGACTGAGAGTTTGTGAAAGCCATTTAGCTGTCATGTCATCAATATGGTTTCCTTGGTGAAGTTGAGTGATAATTCACTCTTTGATGCGTGTCTTTCACCATAGGTTGTCTTAAGAGATTATAGTGCTCTCTGTTGTCGAGTAGCTCTTGGGCCTCCTTTATTTTGTCAGTTTTATTCATGATGACAGCTGTAGTGCCCTTATCTGCCTTTTTAAGGTTCAACGCAGAGTTGTGTTTCAGTTTTGCAATAGCTCTAAATTCATTTCGTAATACCGGTAGATTGTGTTCAGGCTTAATTGTTTTAATTTCGGCTAATTGCACCTTGACACTTTCCAAGTAACTTTCAAGGGCAACTGATGGTTGAACCGGTGGTATCCCGTTTGATTTAACATGGAACGGGTGCGGTTCTTGGTTTTGACCCTGAAATATGTATTGAAAGCGCACTCGTCTTGTTAACTGTTTGAAATCTCACAAGAGTTTATGCCTGATTTGTGTTTACTCTTAAACACGAAGGCACGCTATATAAGGGCATAAGCTCCTCCCCCTAATTTTGAATTCACCCAAAAAATCAAGACGATGAGGAGAACAACGGCTAACGCTTAGTATTTGTTAAATTCGTCAAAAGCAATAAAACTTAACCAAAAACGTTCCTTAAATATCATTATGATTACTTTTGTGTATGTTTTTTTCTTTGGAGAATAATATGCGAAAAAACTTCAAATTCAAATCGCCCGCGCTTTTTACCTAACCCCAACCCCATAGGGCATCTGCGGAGCTTCCTTTATCCATTGTGAGTCATCAGTTCACCAGCATAGTGGCAAGCAGCTCCTTAGTGGATTTATGTGCAAATGATATAACTGTGAACCGGAGTTGACGCATAGGAACACGAACGAAGTAACTGTCATTTTGCTTTGACATTATTTGAGAGAATCTCACTTCGTTTCGATTTTTCTACGATTCAAAAAAAAAAAAGGACAGCTTACCCCATCCAGATAAAAAGAAACGAACAGATATCGACAAACATGCATATGCACGGCAAGATCCAGCTGAACGAAGCCCACATTTCAGTCTGACAATTGAAGTAAAAAAGGATCAGCGAAGTTGTTTAGAAGCCATCAAACAGCAGATAAACCGCGCTAAATCAGCTCTTGGTATAGGCAGAAGCACCTCTTCCACACAGAATGCTGATTTAATGGAAAGACTTCTTTCGTATTTTGAAATGATTCGTCCATCGGCTGTCGAAAGGAGCTCTTCATCTAGCACCAAGACTAATGTACTCCAAGGGCCCACGACCTCTCCCTCTAAACCCGTTCAACCATCACCGAGTTCTGTTTAGGGAGCCCGTCCAACAACAAACTCGGAAGAGACAAATACATGTGGAGTCTACGGTGGATGATGGATGCTATGTGTGTACAAGATCATCTTTGCAAGCACTTTGCAAGTACTTTACCACAAATCCTTTGTGTGAATTTTGTGGCAAAGATTACAAATGGCATTCAGCCCCTTTTTGGAGTCAAGCTCACGTTTGTAAAATTGAAGTTCCCTGTGTGTGCAATGACTTGGTTACTTGGCTCAGTTCTGGAGTTCTGGGACACCCTGCAAAGTACTACGCCAATGTTAGGTGAGTACAATATGTACATGACCGATTTTGCAAGTAAACATATTTGATGAAAAATATTCCTGGAAATGTTATCATAAGTATTATAAGCTTAAAAGTATATTCTCTTCGACCCTTTTTATGGCTATGGTTTGCTGATTACAATATGTACATGACTTATTTTCCAAGTACTCATATTTGATGAAATTATTCCTGGAGATTATA
>BLAZ01001537.1:187009-189509 GCA_014633955.1 Acropora tenuis
GCGGATAAGAGTCCCGCGGGCTGGACAGCCGTCAAGGAGTACAAGTCACATGAGTTAGCGGAGGATTCTAATGATGAAAGGAAGCTTCGTTCAGCAGAGAGACGGGCATTGGCCAAGATCCACGAGAAGAAGCGTAGGACATCTTCTGCCCAACCTAGCTACAGAAGTACCCGTCAGCCATCGAGTGAAGTTTCTTCTGTTGGGCCTTCCAATACTTTTCCTGTTATCAGCAACTTTTTCGTGGGCAGTCCTTTCATGCGCGTCGACCTCAACCTTCAGACAAGTGGCAGAGAGGCCACTGCGCAAATTCAACTTCCTGCCCTAGCCGCCTTAGAGGAACCGTTGCAGTTCCTTCAAGCAGCAAGGCCGCAAACTGAAGATAAGCACAAAGTTACATTACAGAGATTAGGCAAAGATGAGTATAATTTACTGAATTTAGTTACATGTTTAAATGACTTTGATCCAGTGGAACTTGTAGAGAACTCTGATGATGCGCCTGATTTATCTAGTGATTTAATAAGTCCCGAATATCAGGAAGGAGTTCCTATCATTAAAGTTAAAGGTAGTCTTAAACGCAATGTAGCTTTTTGGAAGCATACAGGCGCTTCTTGTTTCATTCGCGATACTATTGTATTTGGGTATAAGATCCCCTTTATTTACACTCCACCCCCAGCGAGATTTGGCAATAATCGATCTGCCATTCAGCATAGTGAATTTGTAGAACAAGCTATTTCTGATGTTCTTGTAGCTGGCTCAGTGGTCAAATCTGGGTGTGTCCCTACTGTGGTTAACCCCTTATCCGTTTCCATTCAGGGCAATGGTTAGAAAAGCCTCATATTAGACTTACGATTTCCAAATCAATTTGTTAGGAAATCCATGATAAAATTTGAGGACGTGAAAACCATGCTTTATTCCTTTATCAATTGTTCTCAGAATGGCTCTTTTCCTTCGATATCAAATCTGGCTATCATCACTTGGACATTTTTCCCCAGTCCAAGAGTTTTTAGGCTTTTCCTGGTCTAAGGATGGGGTTACTCGATTTTATAAATTTACTGTTTTGCCGTTCGGCATTTCCACCGGGCCTTATATTTTTGCAAAAGTTCTGAGGCCCCTTATACATTATTGGTGTTTCCAGGCTATTAGAATTGTTGTTTACTTGGATGAAGGCTTAGGTGTATGTGCAACATTTTCTGACTGTTATTCTTAGTCTATTCTTAGCTGTGAAATCAGACTTGTCCCGAGCGCGCTTTGTAGCTAACAGTGTAAAAAGCATATGGGTCCCAGTTCAGTCTCTCACATGGCTGGGCTATCAAAGGGATTTAAAGCATAATTTGTTATTTATCCCTGTGGAAAAAACTGACAGGACTATTTCTAATATGCTTGTTTTTGGCAACGTGTGTAAGCTGATGACCAAAGCCTACACAGGGCTCTCGATCGAAGGCGAGGGTGGGAATTAGACTCATGCGCTCGCAAAGAGTTAGAGTTTTGGAAGAATAACGTTTTTAATTTGAAAATTTGAATTCTAGGTCGTTTCTCAATACTGTTCGTAAGCCATCTCACATTGTTTATTCAGATGCTAGCGCTACTGGCTGTGCTGCCTTTATCGCCATTGATGATACACCTGTCTCGCATATTAACTGGGATTCATTACAAATGAACCAGAGCTCTACCTGGAGAGAACTTCACTTTGTCAGTTTTGCTCTGAAAAGTTTTGCTCGCCTTCTCTCAGGCTGCGATGTTAAGTGGTTTACTGACAACCAAGCAGTTCCTTCGATTGTTCATTCCGGAAGTATGAAGAAGCACTTGCATATCTTGGCGCTCGACATATTTCAGACCGCAAAAAATAATAAGATTGACATTGAACTTGAGTGGATACCTCATACTCAGAATGAGAGGGCAGATTATTTGAGTAAGATTGTTGATTATGATGACTGGACGGTCCCAAGTTCTATTCCAAGTACTTTAATCCAGATTCCTTGGGTGTCGATTCACTCGCCTATAGTTGGGTCGGCGAAACATGTTGGCTTGTGCCACCTGTTTCGCTAGTTAAGGTCATCCTTTATGTCTGCTTGTGTCGTTGTCGGGGCTTTTTGGTAGTTCCTTATTGGCCGTCAGCCTATCACTGGCCCATTTTGGTGGAACGCAGGAGTGTTTTCAAGTCATTTGTTGCAGATTGTCTCTACGTTGAGAATGGTAAGGATGTTTTTCTCCATGGGGGGAACAAGAGTTCCCTTTTTGGATCAGATAATTTTAGTACCCCAGTGCTCTTTCTGTTGCTCGATGGTGCTGTGCGGGAATCGGTATAGGTCGCTAGGTCGCTGGGTCGCTGGACCACTGGGCCTCTGAGCCAGTTTACAACGAACACACTAGTTTTTGCTAGTACAGGAAGATTGTCCGTTTTTACGCCACGGGCTGTTTGTATGTAAGCCGTTTTTTGACTGGTTGACTTTTATCATTATTGAGGTTTCTTATTTTCACTGGAATTGCTCAGTCGTTTGCT
>BLAZ01001537.1:307442-314942 GCA_014633955.1 Acropora tenuis
CCATCCAAATTATCTTTTTAAGTAACTCCCTGAAATACTGTAATCTCACATGATATCTGAGTGCACAAAATATAACCTGTACAATATTTGTTGAACATGTGCAGTTGACAACACTCCGCCAATATTTTGTGACTTAGTTACTCAGCTCTCCATGATGGTGCATACAAATGATATTGTAGAAGAAAGTCTTAAACTTACTGGTGTTTCTTTTGTCCATCATACCTTTCAACCTTTTCAAAAAAAATTAAAGATGTCCACTTTCATTACTAGAAGGTGGGATCTTATCTTATTTCACACACCTTTTTTCTAAAAATTTTAATCAACAATTGGGGGTGTGGCTTATCTATGGAAACATCCGAGGTTGGAGTTTTCTAAGGCCTAATCAATATTCATAAAAACTTCTCAATAGCATTCAAATTTTAATTATGGAGTGTAATTCAATGTGATAATCTTGAAAAAAAAAATAATAACATCGAAAGCATCTCACATTTTTTATAGTAAAGACAAGATGAAGGCATGACAAGTGAAATTTTGCAACCTAAAGACCTAATTGATATGAAAGCTCGTAACAACCACTGTGTGTCTGTGTTTTGAAACCGTAATTGTTTGTCCTTGTTTGCCTACTAATAGAGCTTCATTGCAACTTCAAAGTTTATTGTCAAAATTATTTCAAAATTTCAGCTTCCAAACTCAGGTGCAGCTTATCTACTGGTACAGCTCATACATGGAATTTTACGGTAGCATATAACGTGTGGTCTCATGGTCTATTGATTCATAGAAGGATTATTGTTACTAGCTAATTACAAATCTTTCTTCATTCCAAAATTCATTTATGTAATCTTAGTACTATCCGTACGACTCCAAGAAAAGCTGGTGTTTTCAAGCTCTTTTAAAAGGGTGCCCAGGCTGATCATGATGAAAATTACTCCCAGGGCTGTTGTAAATCACTATGATGAAGGTGGTCTAAAGATTGATGTGGATTGCATGATAATTAAATGTTTTAATCATTAAATTTCTATGAAGTATGGAATTAAAAAAAGAAAAATGAAAAGAGAGGTTTTCACAAGAGGAACTAATTAGTAAGGCCAATAATTAAGGAAACAGTAACTGAGCAAGTTGGCATGCCTAAGTGGTTAGGGTGCCGGATTTGAAATCTGGAGATCCCGAGATTAAGTCCCACTCTGACCACTAGCTGGACTTGTTTCAGGTAGTCAAATCCTTGGCTCTGCATGTACACAATCAACTGGTCTGCCTCCTGCCAGTTGGGATTCTTATCCTGTTGAGTTTGCTTCCTTGGCCCTGAAAAGGCCCAGCAGTGAGAGGTCAGTTAAGTACTATATGTTACTGATCAAAATTATTTTTAGGTTATTCTCGTTTTAAACTAGTTTTCACACTAGTTTATTTCTTTCAACCCTGGTCGTCTTTATCAACTGTTTAAAAAAGGTATTTCCCATTCTTTGGTGTGTAGTATAAAACTAGGGGCATGGCTCTTTAGGAGGTTTTAAAACAAAATTATGTGAAATGGACATTTCTCTTCACATCTCCATTTATCTCTCTCCCTCTACGGTATCTTCTCTCCCTTTGTACTAGCCTACCACCTTACGAAATTTATGTACCTGGTTATGTACATAGATTTTCACCCAGCAAAATGAGCATTGTTATTGGTTGATTCTTGGTCACATGCCCCTGATCAAATTCAACTTTATCCCGATCAGAATAAAAAAATTGTGCAGTTGCAAATTGCACAGCTGTGGCCTGAACGCCAAACACAACAGCAAGTGATCATTGCATGACTAACTAAGAACTGACATGATCTTCCACACATGCTCACGTCAGCTTGATTGACAGGGGCAGACCTGCACTGCCAGTTTTCAGCGATGATCGATAATGGAACCCAGAAAGAATAAAATAAATTTCTAGATTATCAGAGGAAGAAATAGTGCTCTTAGTGGAAGGTAAAGATTCTGAAAATACGAGAAAAGCTACTGGGAACGCTGTTGTTAGATTCCTGGCATATTGGAACAAAGTTAAACAAGAACACGAGTGGGTAAAAAAACCACAATCACGAGAAAAAATTCAGAAAAAGGAGCTAAATGAACTTCTGGTGAATTTCTGGCTGAACGCAAAGAAACAGAATGCAGAAAGCTACAAAAAGTCTGCTTTGATTGGAATACAATTCAAAGACACTTTCTCCTGAAAGAGAATTTTGACACATTAAGTGATGGCGAATTCTCTACATCAAATCAAATTTTGAGGCGGCAATTGTTGAGTTGAAGCAGCAAGGACTTGGCAAAGTTGATTCCCACAGCCCAATATCAAAGGAAGATCTAGAAAAGATCCTACAACCCATCTTCTCCAGCTCTCAAATCACTAATACAAGTAGTGTGGTTTAATATTATTTTCCACCTCATTTGCGCAGCAGAGAAGATCCCCCCTCGCGAAAGAATCATTTGCCGTGCAAGTTGACGCATCTCATAGCCAGGAGACTGTAAACTTTAACACAGGAGCATTTTCTGGAGCAAATGTTATTATCAATTTTTACAATTCTAAATGATTTTGTATTCGTTATTGAGGCTATAAAAGCATATTTTACTTTTTCATGGACTTCGAAACATTTCAGTGCGATTGACAAATGGGAATAAAGAAGTTGTGCTGTCTTTTGTTTGTCAGTTTAAGGGAACCTCTAAATATATAACAAAGCACTTAATGTATGGGCCCTCTGGAAACTAGATTTCTCTCTCGATTTCATCTGCGGAAATATCAGGACTCTCAGGGAAACAAAACTAACTGTTTCCCTACAGACCATACGTTACATGCATAATTATTATACCCCTTTACCTCCATCCTACTCTCTACCCACCCCTCCCGTGACAAATTTACACAATGCACAGATATGGGATGGTTTTTCTTTTTCAGATTTGCCATTTGATCCTCTGACCTCCAGATCAGATGTTTGCTCTCTTCTCCACTTGACCACAAAAGCAATAATATTGTTGCAAGTTGACTCCGATTTCCAATTATTATAATTACTCCCCAGGCTCCACAGGGCCAAATTTTTAATTTATTCATAAATATGAGCAACACAGCAGCACATGTGGAAACTTAAGTTCGGTACTCAGAGTTTAATAGAAGAAAATTATTGAGAGTTGTGTCTAAATGGCGGTGAAAGTGGATAATTGTGATGCTGAAGAACTCTTCTATGGAAAACTCGAATTGCTCAAATCATCCAGAAAGGGAAAAGCAAGTAGTGCGCCGGTCATTTGAAACCCCCGCACCCCCCTATTTGGGCTTGAGTATTTACACTTTTTATGCTAGTGAAATTGAGTGAAGTCCCTGGTTGCTGGGCACAAAAGTGAGTGGTGCATTCCCCAGCCCCTACTGTTCAACTCATGGTACTCCCTTTGTAAAACAACTTATTATTGCTATGAGTAACACACTGGTAAAAAGCCAATGTTGGCAGCCATGAAATAAACAGATTGATCCTTGAGCAGCCAGCAAATAACTAGCAAAAGCTCCTCAATGCACAATGAGTATGTCAAAATATCTTTACTGTATTGACTCTAAGTGGATTTCCCACCTACCAGGGAACTAAAGGTGAAAGTCCCCGCAAATCCCCCGCTAAGGCCCAAATGGGGATATGCGGAGGTTTAAAATGACTGGTGCATAATTTAATAATTGTATTTATAAACGATGAATTCTATGATAGAGCGAAAGCATGGCCGACCACAGAGAATTCCCTTTGAGACATTGAAAGGCTGCCAACAATTCAAGTGGCAACAACAAAATGTAAAGTGGACCCTATAGCATGGAAAAATTCAGATGGAAAGTTTGTTATTCCAAAGCGTGACATTTTAAATTCAAGCAATTGTGTGAAGCACACTCTGCGATAGCACATAGGGGAAGAGACAACACTGAATGCTACAGTACGTACATCAGTCATAGGCAGAAATTTCAGAAGAAGTAATAACACTTTTAGTTTCTCTCTGTAAACTCCTTCAACAGCAATGTAGTTTACCAGCCATGTAAAAAAACGATAAAACCCTTAATGGCTGACAGATTTGTAAAACATGTACAAACTGATCTTATAGACTTCAGAAACTTGCCGTGTACTTGTAATCCCATTCACAAATGGGTACTTGGCATTGCAGAACACTTAAGCAAATTCACATGGCTCTACTCATTGCATTAGAAGGAAAATGAAGAAGTGGTAAACATTCTGGTAAAGCAGTTTTATCAGTTTGGTTTTCTGGGCATTCTCCATTCTGACAATGGAAAAGAATTTAAGAGCAAAAAGATGTCAGAATTCTGCAAAGAACATAAGATAAAGCAAGTTCATGGAGCTCCACAAACCCCTACAACACAAGGCCTTGTTGCGCGCAATAACCGCACAGTTAAAGAAAATATGAGTACAGTAACATAATAATTAATGAAAATAATGACGAAAAGGCAAACTGGCGTCAAATATTAAATGAAAGGGCATACAAGAAGAATATTGTTGAACACAGTGAAACAGGGACTCCTAATGGAATTTTGTCTAGAAAAGAACCACACAATGCAGAGCCCACTGAAGAAAAACTTGCAATGAAAGCAGTCCAAATCCAAACAAGAGGAAACAAGGGAAGAATCACACTCAAAGGAAGAAACTAAAAACAGATAATTATAAATGAGACACAGTTGATCTATAACACCAAAATGAAAGAGGGTAGGAGGTAAGCTCCAAAATTTCATGCTGATGAGTTAATGTGTATCAAAATTGATCGCCTAGATAAGACCTCTCCTCTACATCCTAATGTTTTGATTGGCAAAGTAATTGAAGTTGAGGATAATACTACGCCAAAATTGTTACCAAACTTGAAGGACTAAAAACTTACATATCAATGAACAGGTAGAATAAATATACTTCAACAAACATTAACCTGAAAAGAGATAATGATTTCTGCTGTATGCAGAAAGGCTTCTGCACAGTAATGTAATTACTTCTTATTGTACAAAATTCAGCAAAATTGATATTGTTATAAACTAGCATTCAAGATAATTCTAAGCCCTAACAGATTGTTACCATCATGAATAAAATTTATGCTTCTTCCAAAAGTGAACCTATAACTGCAATCAAAGTGGTCTACATTATGCAATTAGCAAATGTCGAAGAGGAATTACTGACAATAAACCTGACCCACTAGATGAGCACTAACTGTCCTTGTCTAAAATGCTTGCAGTAACCCTCACCCTTTCACAAAAACTAACCATTCAAAATGAGCACTTAACCCTACAACCACTAAACCAAAGGCTTAACCCCAATCATTGAAATATCTGCGGTAGTACTAAAAAGCTAACCATTTCAAATCATCACAATTGACCTAAACTACTTTCTTTCCAATCAAAGACATTACATAAGGTTTTCAAGTATAAATTAAAATGAACTAGTTTGAAACAAACATGAAAAATCAACCTAGTTTGAAAAAGACAAACTATCTAAGTTTAATACTAGAATAACCAAAAAATAATTTTGACCAGTAACACATAAATAACTGTGTTTCTAGAAATTGCACTGTTTATTTTCAACCAACAGTGCAGTATTATCTTTCGTTTGCAGCTTGTTTGTAAAATTGTTACTATTGCAAGCACTAAATGATGAAAGAATGCTACAGTGTATTACAGGTACGAGTGTAAAATGTAATGTTCGTAAGAGTATGATAATAAATTATTATAGTGCTGCAGGACTACAATGTAAGGTCAGTACTGTAAGAAACATTGGTAATATTAATTTTAAAAAAAAATTCATAAAGAAATTAAATTAAAAAACAAACACATGACATACTTACATATAAATGTCTCACAGACACTTTCCTTTGACTCTTGTTTCCATGAGAATGAGCATACATACGTAATGGCCCTGACTTACACATTGCCTGAATATCAATTGAAAATAATTATTGTTTTGAGAAATCATGAGTATTATGGTTGCTGCACAATGTAACATACAAAATTAATGTAGTTACTAAAACATGGAACAATCTACAACCATCTCAAAAAATTCAACAACCACCTACAACCGCCTCAAAAACAACTACAACCACGCACAAGCAATCAAAATTATGCCATCTTAGCAAATTATAAATGTCTAAAACAAGTGAGGTAA
Organism: Acropora tenuis; assembly: GCA_014633955.1. Lineage (NCBI taxonomy): Eukaryota > Metazoa > Cnidaria > Anthozoa > Scleractinia > Acroporidae > Acropora > Acropora tenuis. The sequence continues at coordinate 313,582 of BLAZ01001537.1, forward strand.
CAATATGCCACGTACATGAAATATGAGAATTAAACAGAACCTCCACCTCCCCCTACAATCTTACTCTCCATGGTCAGCTTGTATTATCAACCATGGGCTTAAGTCACGAAATTAAATGCACTTTATGTTTTATACCCCCTCAGTAGTAGTTATAAAAAAAAATAATAATATTAGCTGTTTCTACAAAAGTGAAATGCTGTGGAACTGATTTTAGAACATAATGTCTTTTAGAGCCATAGATTTAAATCTTACTGTTTTCGGCCAGCTGGCTAGCAAAGGATGATTATACATCGGCTATCTTGGCACATTCCAAAATGGGGTCATAGTCACTACTACTGTTATTCTTTTTGTTCTTTATCTTCTAAGGACAAACTAAAGAGTCTTTCTCTTTCCACAGTTGCAAGAAAACCACTCTAATATTATTTTACTGTTTCACAGATTTTTCAAACCCACTTGAATAACTCAGCTGAAACAAAAAACAAAAACAAGGTTTAAATGTGAGTCTAAAACACGATTCTAAAATCAGTTTTGCAGCATTTCACTTTTGTTAGAAACAGCAACTTTAGAACATGTGCAGGATGAAGCTGACACAAGCTTCGGGTCTTGCTTAAAGATGAATGCCATTGTGCATGCATTCATACAGCACGCAGTTTGAAAGTCACTTAAAGGTATGTTTTGGCACTGTAATTCAAGAAATTTGTGAGAATCATCCAACTCTAATGACAGGTCTGCCATACAGTATGACTTCTGTAAAGTTTTTTATAAGTCTTTACTATTGAGGAAGTATAAATATAAATAGAATGATTGCACATTTAATTAATCACGACTTAAGGTTGACCATACAAGGGGACAAGGGGACCATGGAGAGTAAGATTCCAGGGGGTCACGTAAAGGTTTTGCTCAATTCATTAAAGATGGTTGTTCCATGTTTTAGTGACTATTATGAGCCTACAAATGACTGTAGGTCATAGCTCTCAGCAGCACTAACACATAGCATAGTGATGAAAAACTGATTATTTCATTGGAGGCAAGAAAAAATTTGACCTTTTAACCATACAGTAAATATAAGGAATTGAACGTCTAAACCCTAATACACATTGTACAGCATTTTAATCATTATCTCCAGTCTTCCTGCAACTGATACAACATCAACCATTGCGGTATAAAATAAACCAATGTATAAGCACAGCTGAATACCTTTACAATGTATGTCTCTCCACTGTGGATATTCTGAACCAACATGACCTTTGTGTTTCAAAAATAAGAATCACAAAAGGATATCAATCATTTTATTTGACAGGCACACTCATCAAGCAGAGGTCCAGTCAATGTGTGACTAGCCGGTGACAAAGATGCCACAG
>BLAZ01001537.1:361451-363951 GCA_014633955.1 Acropora tenuis
ACAAGCGCAAATCGTAGGTTCAATGCAGTGTGATCCCACGGCAAGCTCAGCTAAACTTGATTTGTGATAGTGTAGTCGGATCATGTTCATTGTAGGTAGTGTCGTTTACTTAAGATTTTCTCCAAATTCTACCCCACTTTAACCTTTATGAAAGTTATTTTTAATCTTCCAATCGTTTTACGTTATAAGAATGTCCTCGAGGGCCAGACGTGTGACACTGGCTACATTCATCCAATTCTTCATTTGTGTCAATAGCTACAGTTTCATTGAGGTAAATACGTTTCTATCTTCTATTTACACCAAAATAAACTTCATTAGCCAAAAAAAATCTTCAGTAACTATATTTACAAATGTGTTAACATTCACCCGCATCAACAGACAAACGATGGCGCCTTTTGACTTTCATTGGCATGAAAAGTATTTTCATTGTTATCCTTCGTTTTACCTAATATGTTAAAGTTTGGAACGTTGAATTTAAAGATCGATAAATTGAATCCTCTCGTGTTTGAGAGAAAGCTAATTTAAACGTGAAAATTATGATATGAAAGAATTTCATTGTTTAATTCATGTTAGTCTTCATGAAAATTAAGGAGCAGGCTTGGTGCTTTTGATGTCTTAAGAATTTCACTTCGTCCAGTCTTGAAGAGAAGAAGACTGACCTGTTGGACGAAGTGCTTAATTAGCCAAGCAGATCGCCCTCAAACTCGTCGAAAACCTGAAAAGAAAAAATTCCATCGTCGCTATCAGTAGTGCTCTCAAACGGCGTAGACTAGATGAAATGTGTGGAAGAGTGCACGAACTACCACATCCTCTAAGTAGCTGCAATGTGAGGCACTCACACAAGATCAAAGAGGGCAGTCCTGCTATTACTGTAACAGGCCCGTAGCCCCCCCCCACCCCCCATTGCCTGGACCATTTTGAAAGTGGGACAAAAAAAGGGAGAAAAGTTAAAGACCACGAACACTCTGCACATCACCTGAAGGCCATGGAGCAAGCTTACAATCTTAAACGAGCTGTTGAGCACCCACACACAGCAATCTCAGCCCAAATTGATTCCAGCAAGGCCGCAAATATCGAGCGAAACCTCGAGGCTCTTAAGTCTTTAGCCCGAGCAGTGCTGTTTTGTGGTAGGCAGTGTATTGCTTTGAGGGGTGATGTTGACAATATTGACACACCTGAGAACCCTGGAAATTTTCTTGCCCTACTCAAGTTGTTAGCAGTGTATGACAGTGTGTTGAAAAGTCATTTAGAAACTCCTGCAATGCGTTGTGTGACACACTTGTCATCTCAGACACACAATGAATTGATTGGGGTCATGAGCAAGCACATTATTCTGAGGGGCATACTGGATGATTTAAATGCCGCAACCTATTACTCAATCTTTGCTAATGAAGTAACGTTGCATAACGAAGAACATCTTGCTATTTGTGCTCAGTTCGTCGATGAGAAGAAAGATGTAACAGAGGAATTCTTAGCATTTATCAAACTTCAAAGGATAACAGGTGAAAAGATTGCAGGGAAGATCCTAGCTTTCCTGAAAGAGAACAACGTACCAGTAACGTACATGCGTTGCCAATGATGCGATGGTGCAAGCAACATGTCATCTAGCACATTAGGAGTACAAACTCGGATAAAGAACTAAGGCACCATTAGCCACGTATGTCTAATGCAATGGACACTGCCTCAACCTTGTAATCAGTAAGTCATGTGCATTACCTCAGGTGGGCAATGTTAATGAACGCATAAAAAATTGCTGTCTTTTCTTTCTTAAACGTCCTAAGCGAATTGGCCTTCTTGAGCTTATCGTTAAGCCCAACATAGTAAATTTAACAAAGAGAAAGCCTCTGCTGGACTCGTGCAAGACAAGATGGACAGAACGGCACACTCTTATCAACATTTCTACCAAGCGTTTGTTTTCATCGTAGGGGCTATCGAGATGATTGGTTAAAAAAACGGCACCTCCCCAAGTATTGTGATATGTATGCTGACTGGGATCCAGCGAATCGCACTGAAGCTCAACAAATTTTGGCAAGCATTATGTCCCTCGTGTTCATTGACGTATTTACGACAATGTACCAATATTTGGCTCACCTGGCTGGAATCACTCAGGCCCAGAACATGATTACAGAAATTGGAAGTTTCTACCGTAAGAAAAGGGAAGATTGAGACACAAACTTTTCCTGTATTTACAATCAAAGTGTTTTAATGGCTGATAAGGTGGGTAGTGCTGCCGAAATGCCCCGATTGAAATCAAGACAACAGCATCGCTCCAATGCTGAGGCCCAAACTCCTAGAGAGTATTTGTAAAGAAACGTGACAATCCCTTTACTTGATCATTTTGTCATGTGTATCGAAAAGCGGTTTTAGCCTTCGGCAAAAGTTGCCACATCACTGATTGGCCTCGTGGCTGTTAACACTTACACTAATGATCTCCTGTCCACAGTTGTGGCGTGATGATACTTATAAGAAAAGATTTAGAATTTGAAGACGAATCATGCCA
>BLAZ01001537.1:394816-399816 GCA_014633955.1 Acropora tenuis
TAATTGTTTTAGTAAATTCTCAAACCAGGTTTTGCCGGCGATTTTTATTTCCACAATTTTACAAAGCGTTCAGAGGGAGCATACAACTTCTGGTCACACGCGCCCTGACTCCCGCCATCACCTGATTATTACGTAACAAAAAGCTGAATGAAAGTGACAGCTACGCAAATGACAATCTGTCATCAACTTGTGGCGAAAACCAAGCTCAAATTATTTAACTGGTGAAATACAAAGTAAACAGACGAGTTTGGAAGTTTTCAAGTGTGAAGAAAGTGTTCAAAGTTTAGAAAGATTTTCCATATGATGTAAAACTCTGACTATTGCCTCATAGTCGGAGCTTTTTAGCCAATCAAAAAGTTAGAAATGCAATAGTTGGAGCTGAGAATTTACTAAATTGTATTATGGGGTATGTAGTATCATTTGTAGAGCACTTTACAGCTTGTAGCCTTTCCCAAGAGGAACTGACACTACAAAACAAAATAAGAGCTTGCTGGCACACAGAAACTTATAGAGAATGGGTCCAAATGTTGGCATCAGGTCTCACCGAAGCTGATATATCGGGTACCCATTTCTTCTAATTCTGTTTTTGGGGTGCCGATAATATGGGTACAGAATGAAACGGGTCAAACTTCTTCATCGGGCCAATTAACAGTGGTCATCAAATCTTGACTTATATCTGTCAGCGCTTAATGAAGGGCTGAAATCTTCGGTCACGCTACTTTACTGACAAAAAATTAATTATATCGGGCAATGTTTATGTCAACAAAAGCAAAGCATGAATAACTGAGTTTCCAATGCACAAACAGGCTGGGTAAGACCAACTGCTTATCGCCACATTGTACCTTTTGTGTCTTTCTAAAAATTAATGTGTATTGTTTCCAAAAAAATTAGTGAGAAATGCCTTCATTGAAGATTTCTCATGGAAGACAATACCAGGCAATATGAAGAATTTTTGTATCATATTGTTTCATGAAGAAACAGCGTATCATTCAACAACACTGGAGACAGAAGAGCATCTCTAAGCAAAAGATAGTGCACTGAATGCATTTCCAACCTTTGAATCCAAAATGTGTGATTGAAGAATCCTTGCTGGAGGAATTTTGAAATGTTTTGGCCATAATAGGGGAAAGAGCACTGTCAGATCAGGCATTCATGATATTGCATGTACAGGTAATATGGTCAGTGGAGACATTTAAGCAGGCGAACTTCAACCGACTAGAAGCACCACAGAAAAGAACTAAAGAAATGATTCTAGTTTTACCATAAGGACCATAAGGAATAATAAAGTCCTTCAATGTTTTTACATGCTTATGTGACCTGAATCAGCTCCAGCCCACTTGACAGGTGTAAAGTTATTAATAAAACATGCAATACGCCATGTCGCAATACTTTTCATTGTAGTGTCTAAAACTTGCCAATTCAACTTTTAAAATGTCAAGGGCAAATTCTTTTGCATTCAGAGCAGGAAAACTGAAAAGCAATTTCATCAGGCCCTACCATGCTTATGCTTGAAGAACAGGTAAGTCACGAAGCCATTCCTTCTATAGCCAGTTTGGCAGCTTGGGAGTCAAAACAAATTTTGATGACAGGTTTTGAAATTTGACTTGCTCTACATTTTGTTAGAGCAGCGTGGAAAAGCAATTACCGATCAGCTGAAAGAAACTAAAACGTCGAACAGCCTTGTAGATATCTTTAGAACAAACTTGTAAGGCAGAAAAACATCTACTGAAGTATTGTTGTAATTATTTTACTATGGAGAATAAAGCAAGTTTTAGAGACTGTTTTGTTGGGTGAAAATGACATGTTTGCAGGATCACATATCCTTATCAGATAAATGTGATACCCAGAATTAATTAATTTTTATCTGGCTCCAATTGAATCCATACAGTTTTTATCATTATCCGAAACAGCAATGAGTGCAAACAGTTCAGTACCGATTCCGATCCATTGGAAAAATGATCAGGTCAGTTTCCCTTGATCAGGTTGCCAACCCATATTTAGACACGTTCCCTTAGCAAGGCCCACTTGATTTGGTCCAATTTTGAGAGGTATTTTAACCTTCAAATAGTTAAAAGTTTCAAGTTAATTCATCTAATTGTTTTTGTCCTTTTAATGATCAGAGTTGATCTGACTTGATCCGACCTGGACTGGCAGTGCGATTGGCACGTACTACAACCTGACCCACCAAAACGAAACCACTGGAACCACCAGAACACCAAAACCAAACCACCGAAACAGCTTACAATCTGAACAAAACCCATGTAAACAACATCAAAAGATTAGAAAGCTGCTGACGTGTCCCCCCTCCCTGGTCATAAAATGAGCTGTCTTTCTCGCCAGTTCCCATCTTTTTCAAAATGGTGTCGTTGTGAAACATTGATGAAAAGGTAAGTTTAACAGAACATTGTGGTTTACAGGTTCATTGATTAAGCAAAATGCATTTTTATGTTTTAAATCTTTCATTGCAGTTCATATTTATGGTAAGCTGAATATTGTGAGTGAATGTTGATCTTGATCGATCTCAAGAACGCCGCAGTCGTGCCAATGATATGTGAAGCTTACATTGAGGAACTTGGAGTATTTACAAGATTTAAGATAAAATGGGAATGAATGTACCTACTGGATATTTAGGCTAAAGGGTCCAATTTCGGAAAGTTCCAATATGTCACATCATTAGCGCATTCAGCAGCTGTGTTTTTCCAGAAGGCGCTTGCAAACATGAACTTTTGCTGTTGTATTTCAGGGGCGAGAAAAGTTGCACAGAACTGGCAAGGAAATGGAAATGGCATGTGCTTCTCTGAGAAGTTATTCTGAACTGGACATTATTTTAGTAGTTGTCTGACCACTGACCACAAAAGTGAAAAAGTTAAATTTTTGGCCCAGTTCATGGTCGGTTTGGGATTCGGACAAACAATATTATTCTTCAGTGCACTCTTGAATGAATGCAAGGTGTAATAAAAACACTACTTTAAACAGAAATTTGAAAGTGCAGGCTGTGCCCTTTCCAATGAGTTTTTGCATCCTAAGAAAGACAGGTGCCTTTTCGCCCTCATTGTGGTATGTGTGTATTTAATGTATAATCATAATTCGTTAACATAAGTCAGCCTTTTAGGCCAGGTCAGTGAAGCAAATTATTCAAAAGACATAGAATTTTAAGAACCAGCAGCCAGTCCCTGAAAGACGCAATAAGTCTATTCCAGGGATAAATGTGCTGTGGAATAAGGTACATTTATTCCTGGAATAGAGTTATTACACCTTTCAGGTACTGGCCCAGTTGGTTGTTCACAAGCATGGCCAAGGAGTAGAACCAGGGGCCACTCTGGATAACTCCAGTGGGACTCAGGATTTGAAGTGCATTGCCCTTTTAAATCACATTAATACTACTTTTTCAACTGTGGTTAAAAAGTTTTCCATTTGTGTACCTGAGTACTTCCTTGTGGGATTAAATTACAATAATTTTTCTTACAGTATAACAAATGAAGGTGATACAGTTTGCACAGCTGTAAAAATGGAGGTGGAACTAGTTGGTGGATATCATTGGAGTTTTGGTAGAAAAATCTTTAACTAGGTTATGCTATTGAAAAAAAAAAGGAAAAGGGTAGCTGTAAAGGGGGATGCAAAGTACCATTCATTCATCATTCAAGTTTCAAATGTGTAAATTTACACAGGTTCTCAACAGGGCACTTTAATTATCAGAGCTGAACTAACCAAACAATAAATTAAAACCATCTTTACAACAGGAATGAGAAAGGTGTTATCTTGTATTTATAATAGATTGACCCTTCTCAAAAATGGAGGCCGAAAATTCAAATGCATTAAGATTAAAAACATATCGGCCCTATCAGGGTTTGTTGTGCAGAGTTGTAGATTTCCTTGTGACTCCTACTGTTTCGTTGAGGTCAAGATTTTCCTTGTGCCTATTCATGTGTTCACGCATGTCTCCGATTTCGTTATTGATTTTGATCATTTGTACTGTAATTTTTGCGCATAAGCTTTCAAAGTGTCAATGAAACAAAAAATTTTTGGCTTATAAAAAGACCTTTTGAAATGAAGAATGCAATTTTATTTTTTGACAAATCTTGTCTCTTTTCAGAGACATACATGTTTTTGTTTTAAAAATGATGAAGTCACAAGTAGTTAAGGCATGAGTATAAAGAGGCAAAAAATGACTTTAATAACTGCTGTTACCATGTCAGCCATTTTGCTGTCGGGTTTTGTTGATGTAAAATTGGCATTTTGTCTGTTTCATGTTGAATCATCTGACTACCTTAATGTCATACAATATATCTAAAAGCATCATTAATATGCTTTGAAAAGTTCTTTTGTTAGTATTTACATCAGGAAACCCTCAAGAAAACAATTTATTTGACCTCTGATGACGATGACGATAATAATACTTGTGCTGTAGAAAGTGTAGGAAAGGCCAGCAATTCTCATTGCACTTCTGCACAATCATTAAACCAAGATCCCTTAGCTAACAAGGAAAATGATCCCGTTAAGGAACGCAATCACCTGATGAAAATTCCACAGCTTACAAAGAACATTGTCCTGTACTTGAACGGCCACTTAGAGGATATACAGCCCTTAAGGGCCCTTAAGCAATGACAACGACATAGGCTGAGGGCGTTGCCAAAATACTATTTCCCATCATTGTACTAATGGCTGTATTTATACTAGAGGATGTCTAAGACGTCTCAGATGACTAGTATAAATATGGGAAATAAGGTGGACTCATTTAATGTCATCTATGAATTAAACGTCTCAAGTTAAGTGCATCTAAACAATGCACTTAACAGACATCTTAGTCATCTCAGATGTTTAAGCCGTCTAGTATAAAGGCGAGACACAATTACCTGGGACACACTTAGCAATGAAGGGTACACAGCCTCTTTGGTGATTAAATCCTAGTATCTTTTGAAGAAAACATGAATTTGATTTCGAAGTTAAGTGCGTCCCATATTTATATTAAGTTTATTACAAACGTTGGCTGTGTAGCACTT